>JAKTSJ010000033.1:0-150357 GCA_030580115.1 Kregervanrija pseudodelftensis
ATTAATGATGTAATAAATATTATGTTCTTGCAATTACATAATCATAGAACAAAATTAATGTCATAATATGTCTTTAACTCATGACATATAATTAATGTTCTGACAGAATATAAGATAAGATTATACTTAAGTGTTGGATGCTATAACTTATACTTACACTATACATTAAGGTAGAAGGTATCCAGGAAGCTAACCCGTCCTCTGATATGACAGTTACACGTAAACTAGTCATCAAACTAATGACATAAGTCCCATATTTTGCAAGATTACTAATTTTTCTTGTTGATCTAAATGATCATAAAATTTTTCTATTATTGAATTCCGAGATAGTTTAGTGGCTAGAATTCTCGCTTGTCACGCGGGAGACCCGGGTTCAATTCCCGGTCTTGGAGAATAATGTTAATTTTTTTTACTTAACTTGTTATAAACTCTACTTATTTCCAAGGATTAAAAGAAAAAACTTTGACACTTTTAGTTAAAACATCCAAATTATCATTTTTTTGAATGACATAATTATCTTCCAAATTGGTTATATAGACTCCAAAACAAGTAGAATAAGTTAATTCATCAACCCTTCTAAATCTCGACATTGATTTAGAAACATTACTTTTAGGATCAATAACACCAAGTTCGACATTAATATTTGGAATACTACATCTGACACAATGAGAAGGAGCAAAAAATTTATGTTTTTTACCGCTTGAATTTATCAATTCAAAATTACCATAACAATCTTCGGCAAAAGGTCTTGAAACATTTTTAATAACTATATTTGGTCTAAAAGCGGATAATTTCACATATGGAGCGGCATTACCTATAGTTTCCTGCACAGATTTCCAAGATTCAATGGAACACATCAACAGTGGAAAGTAATCTTGGAAAAGGGTCCTTTTATCAGCACCATAAGTGTATTCTTTACCGATTTTAGAAAACAAAATGACAGTATTTCTAGGAATTTCCATTTCTTCTATAAAGGAGGATGGTAAAATTTTATCTAACTCATAACCTGGAAAATAGTAAGAGTATAAGTTTAAGTTCAATTCTTTTAAACCATGAGAGCTATTCTTGCAGATGAAATCATCATCAACTTCTAAAGGTAGCTGGAATGATCCAGTATTGTAAGTAACAATAAAGTTTCCGTCTTTAAACACAATTTTTGGAGTAAATAGTTTATGATATTTAGTTAAAGTAACCCTATCATAGTTCTTGTTCTCCTCATTATAAGACGCCAACATAAATTGTCTATCGCCTTTCAAACCATGCTTATCGATAATCCATTTATCAAAAGTAACACCTTGGCTGACCGACTTGAGTGGATACACAACAATCTGATCAATACACCCTCCATTATAACCTTTAAAATTATATCCACATATGTAATTGTAGATACGACGAAATGGATAAGAGAAACAACTGTTGAAATTGTAAATTTTACGGAGACATGTCTTGCTAAAAGCTTTGTTATGAGACTCCAAGTACGTTTCAATAGTGGCTGAATTAAAACAAAGTAAAATAGAAGTGGCACTCAGTGACACAAATACAGTGCTGGCTATACCCATCAACATGTTTGACTTTGTAAAAAAACAAAAGTTGAAGAATAGAAGAAAGGTAAATGGAAAAGATAACCATTTTGGGATAACTCCATATACATCTGTGCACCATATTATTTAATCCCGATTAGGAAATCGGGCTGTTTTTTTTTTTCATTTCTTAAATTCAATATTTTGTAACTTTGTGTATAATTTTAGTTGTTTTCACATAATATTCATCAATAAAACAATGAAACCTCATTCTATACTTATATCGGCCAGTCTTTCAGGGCTGCTGCTGTTATCACTTATTACGGTTTCATTTTGGTACCCATATTCGGGACCCGATTCACCGTCTTGTCATAGTGTTTACATGTCCCCAATTTATGCTAAAGTTCATGCTTTTGATGGTTCGCATACCAAATTTGCCTCAAAATATTCCTTATATCTTTATAGAGAACAAGGGAAAGATCAAATACCCACAGAAGATGACAATTTTAAACTTTCTGGGACTCCAATTCTATTTATACCAGGCAATGCCGGTTCTTTCAAACAAGTGAGATCAATTGCTTCGAAAACTTCCGAATTGTATTTTGATGATAACGATACACTCGATAATTCAAACAAAAATAATTTGGATTTTTTTACAGCTGATTTTAATGAAGATTTTACTGCATTTCATGGTAGGACAATGTTAGATCAAGCAGAATATTTAAATGATGCCATAAAATTTATACTTTCATTATATAGATATAATAAAACTCCTGCGAGGTCTGTTATTCTTCTCGGACATTCAATGGGTGGGATGGTGGCAAGAGTTATGCTTAGTTTACCAAATTATTTAGAAGACTCTGTTAATACAATAATTACTTTGGCTGCCCCACATTCAGCGGCTCCAACAACTTTTGACGGTGATTTATTACATGTTTTCACATTAACAGACGACTTTTGGAGAAACGGCTTTGTCGATAGCAATACTCAATTGTCGAAAGTTGCACATAAACGATTAAATAATATCTCACTAATTTCCATAACCGGTGGTACATTGGATACAACGTTACCATCAGATTATACTTCATTAACGGGACTAGTCCCTTTATCCAATGGATTTAGTATTTCAACAACAGGTATCCCTGGAGTTTGGACTCCGATAGATCATCTAGCTATTGTTTGGTGTGATCAATTAAGACAAGTTTTGGCTAAAACTTTATTAGAAATTGTTAATAAAAATTCAGTAAATCAGACTTATTCTTTAATCGAGAGAATGAATATTTTTAAGAAAAATTTATTACCAAATCCTGTCAATTCTACTCCAAAAGATTCGCCATACTTACTCAAAATAGATTTAAAACAATTAAAAGAATCCTCAAATGAACGTATATTTAAGCTACCGAGACCTACCCCCAAAAAACCAAACAATATACCCACAATGCATCTGTTTTATATACCAAAAGATGATTTAAAATTTAAGTTTAATTATATAAGCTCTTTGAAACCTTCAAATATTGAGAATTTAAATCAAAATTCATCCCCTTCAATTTTATTATGTAAAACAATTTCAAATGAAATTTTAAAAAGTTACAAATTAGTTTTTGATTATACATCCAACGAAACAAATCAATTTGTTGAACTAGAATGTTTAGATTTTTTTAATGATTTTATTAAAATTCCAAGGTCTGATAAATCGACAACTTCTACGTCAGATTCAAGTTTAAGTGGTGATAAATCACCATTTTATTCAATTGAAATAAACTCGGATGTTTTGTCAAATTTTAATACCGTCATTCTTGCAGAATCTCTAATTGACATTGATGATGGAGATTTCGTGTTGGCAGATTTAGAATTAGAAGAATCAAATAAATTAATTTTGGGTGATAGTAATATTTGGAAGCTAATTACAAGAGGTAATGATATTACGATTCCATCAAATAGGCCAATAATTGTTGATATTGATGTTCCATCTGCAAGATCTTCATTATTAGCATATAAGTTCGATATTAGATACAGATTTTCAAATGATGAAAGTTTTATACCCTTGATGAGTCAATCAATTAATGATGAAACAAAATGGTATACAAACATTAATGGTGACCAAATCTTATCTTCTATTATTCAAGGTCAATCACCATATTGTCCTTCAAATTCAAAAAACTACTTGAAATTGAAGGTTTTTACGGATTCTTTAACTTCAAATCAATTGATTGATATATATATGTCCATTGATTGGATCAACACTTTTAAATTACTAGTTCTAAGGTATAGACTTTCTATAATTGGTTTCCCAATTTTCATCACAGCTTCAATTTTAGTGCTACAAATGATATATTTTATTAAATTTAACGTCTTTCCATCTTTTGGTAAAGGTTTATTATTGTTTTGTGATCCTCAAAAGTTTTCATTTGCATTTATTTTTTTCTCAATTTTGTCAATGCTAACTTCAAAATTTTATAATTTTTTCAAATACTTAGATCCAGTTGATATTGGAAACTTAAATTTAATTCATCAAATTGAAAAGACTGATGAGGATTACATAATAAATTTAACTTTTATGGGTATTAATGAACCAACCTTATGGTTTTTCGGTCCAATTGTTTTATTAATTTCAATTGCTTTAAATGTATTATTATACAATTTAATTATACTATTAATTTCAATTTCAATCCGATTATCCGAACTAAAATTTTGGAAATCATTTAATCATAATTATTTGTTATTCAGTTCAATTTCAAGCCAGAGAAGAACGATTGGAGTCTTGACTTTGATGATGTTAGTTCTTATTTATCTACCATATCAATTTGCATTTTTAGTTTGCACAATCTCACAAGCTTTTTCAACATTAAAACTATTTATAAATCATCCTTCATTGAATGCGTATTCAATTCAGCCTAAAAAAATGAAAACTGATGAATCATCTTTGTCACCATCAACTTCAACTTCGAAACTTTTATTATTAGACAATTTTAAAAATTTTAATTTAACATTTTTAATATTGATGTTATGGATTGTTCCAATAAATGTTCCAATATTAATAGTTTGGATTCATAATTTATCATTAAGATGGAACACACCCTTTTCATCACATCATAATATTTTAGCAGTATTACCAATTGTTTTAATGATTCAATGTAATATTCAAGGTTTTATGTTGCCTAAACCAAACAAAAAATTAACCATTTTATTAACCAAATTAATTATTGGTTATTTTGCATTTTACTCGTTAATTTTTGGTACAAGGCATTTGTATTTAATCCACAGTTTATTCAACATGATTTGTACATGGTTTTTATTATTATTTTTACATGATTGGGGGAATAATAACTTACAAAAACTCGATCTTTCAACTAGTAAAGACGAAAATTCCAATAAATTGCATTAAACCTTCTCTATAATTTCCTTTGCTTTTAATATAAATTCTTCTCAAATAAACTTAGCTCTGTAACTTTTAATACTCAAATAACCTAAAGAAATATCCTTAAATTTATTTAACTTGACATCTTTCAATGCATCACCGCCTTCAGCCAGTGACCTTTCAAAAACCCAATTTTCATCATCGATTAATTCACCATGATCATCATCTACAGAAATTAAAATTTTAAAATTTTTAATCGATTCCTCAACTTCTTTGGTTAGTTCTGTAATTATACTATATAGCCAACTTTGTAATTCGGCAACTAATTCAATGTTTTTAAATTCGATAAAAGTAATAGGAGCGTTTAACTTTAGATATTCTAAAAATAATGAATTATTAAAACTTATTCCAAAACTTTCCCTTTTTACACCGTTTTCATAAATTTCAATAAAAATTCTGATTAGTTTCCCATTTTTAAATAAAGTCATTAAGTGTTCATCAACCAATGTATTCAAATATTGCTGTACTCCCGGATGTCTATTATGATAAACCTCAAGATTAAATGCGGTGAATTTTGTAAATGATTCACTTGGATATACCCCACGATAGTACCATACTTGTTCAATTATAATTTTCAGCGCTACAGATAAATTTTTCAATACACACTCTCTTGTAATATCATCAACATCATCAAATGCTTTAGTAGGTGAAGAGTTTATGCTGTTCATTACACTTGAAAGCAGAAAAGATAGGGTGGACTACAACATGACACGAAAAATAAAAGAACTTTGGCGCCTTATCAATTTTTTCGTTTTTTTTTTTCATTTTTCTGTACTATGATTTCAATTGTTTATTAATTAATGGTATAAACATGTCCATCAAACATATTTCAACGAAAGATGTACATGATATCACCTCAGGCCAGGTTATTACCGATATCACTAATATTGTTAAAGAGTTACTGGAGAATTCAATTGATGCAAATTCAACACAAATTTCAATCATTTTTAAAAATAACGGATTGGAATCTATTGAAGTTATTGATAATGGAGACGGGATTGAACAGGATGATTTTTTAAGCATTTGTTTAAAAAATCATACCTCTAAATTGAAGGATTTCAAAGATCTAACAACCGTGAAAACTTTGGGATTTCGAGGTGAGGCAATGAATTCAATTTGTAATGTTTCAAAGGTCGCAATATCTACAAGCACAATAAGTGATCAACCAAGGGGATGGTTCTTGTTGTTTGATAATTTTGGCGAATTAGTCGAAAAAAAATTAATATCTCAAAATAAGGGCACAGTTGTTAAAATTAATCAAATTTTCCATAATTTACCAGTTAGGAAAACTAATCTAGTCAAAAATATTAAAAAGGAATTTCAGAAATGCTTAACATTTTTGCAACAATATGTTTTAATTTGTACAAATATTCGAATTATTGTTTATAATATTGATTCAAAAAATAGGAAGAATATTGTTCTAAAATCAAATGGATCGATTTTAAGGGATAATATCATTAATTTATTTGGATCAAACGGAATGAATGGATTAGAGGAAGTTCAATTCAAATTAGATAATAATATTGAAGTTGATGGATATATTTCAAATTATTCTTTTGGGCAAGGAAGATCATCTAAAGATAGACAATTTTGGTTCATTAACAATAGGCCTGTTAAGTTAAATAATTTTAATAAGACTATTAATGAAATATACAAAAGCTATAATCATCTACAATTTCCAGTTATTATTTTAAATTTGAAAATATCTACAGAATTAATTGATGTTAATGTCACGCCTGATAAAAACGTTATTTTAATTTCCAACGAAAAAAAATTGCTGGAAAATTTGATTGAATGTTTGAAAGATTTTTATAATCTAAAAGATTTTAAGATTCCAGTGGTTAATAATGGTAGAGTTAATGAGCGAAATGGATTAAAACAATTGAAAATTGATTGTTATAGCAATGGTAAAGAAGATGTGGAAGTTGTTGAAAGACTTTCTGTTAAAAAATCAAAAATTATTATCAATCAGGAAGAGGAGGACGAAGGTAACGAGGAAGAAGGTAAAAAGCAAAAATGTGATGAAGAAGAGGAAGATGTAGAACAAGAAAAAGAAGATGGTGACGATGATGAAGGAGAATTAATCAACAGCCAATTGAGTGAAAATGTTATAATCAAATCCATCATAGAGCCCGAGAAAAAGCTTGTGTCTCAGATAAAAACTAAGCCAGAACCTGAAGCAAGACCCGAGGTAGGACCTGAAGCAGAATACGGAGCAGAACAAGAAGCAGAACATAAATCAGAACAAGAAGCAGAACATGAATCAGAACATGAATCAGAACATGAATCAGACCTTGAAGCAGAACAAGACTTAGGTTATGAAAGGTCTAAACCTGAAACTGAAATTGAGCTTGAAGTTTCAATTTCTCAAAATCCATCTATTCCGATCAAAGAAGGTTTCCAATCAACTTTGAAAAGAGCTATTATTGACAGTATTAGGATTGACATACCTAGATCAGAACTGAAATTAAAGAGAATTAAATTATCAGAACCAGAAGGGAATATCAAGATTGAGGCCAATGATATTTCCAATAAAGAGCTTAATGAGCACCTATTAACTTTAAATATTTCAAAAGAGGATTTTTTGCAAATGGAAATAATTGGACAATTTAATTTAGGATTTATATTAGTCACTAGCAAGAATAAAGATATTTTTATTATTGATCAGCATGCATCAGATGAGAAATACAATTTTGAGAAATTACAAAGAGAAACAGTTTTCAAAAACCAACCTTTGGTTATACCGCAACCATTAGACTTGAATACTATTGATGAATTAATCATAAAGAATAATCTATCAGCGTTTGAAAAAAATGGGTTTAAGTTCAAAATTTGTAGTGATGATAGTAAACTACAACTAATGTCATTACCGTATTCCAAGGATACATTATTTGACATTACAGATCTACATGAACTCATCCACTTGGTTCAAAATAATCCTGAGAGTAGACCAAGTAAAGTACGTCAAATGTTTGCCATGAGGGCCTGTCGTTCTAGCGTAATGGTGGGTAAACCTTTAAATCGCAAACACATGCGCCACATCGTTAACAATCTCTCCACGTTAAACAAACCGTGGAATTGTCCACACGGTAGACCCACCATGCGCCACATCTTGCACACCGAAAACTGGCTGTGCTTTTCAGATGATTACCATTGACATATCCGAATTGGGTAATAGCGGTTTAGGTTGATACATGATTATTTGAATGTTTCAAATTGAGAAATAAGATATTCTATTTAATACCACAATTTCCCACTTTTATTTGTTATGCTCTATCATATCCTATCTTCTCATTTTAAAACCATACCATTAAGATGTCACAAAACCAAGATTATAATATTTCATATTTAGGAGACCCAAATGATTTTCTTCTTAATTATACAAGTGCTTATGGCGATACCGAAATATCGTTTTCCGATTTGGATAACTACATGAAAACAATAGTTATTATGGGGATTGTTTTCGGTGTTAGAATTGGATTATCTGCTGTTGCTTTACCAACTGTCTATCTAGTTACCAAAAATAAGAAATCACCAATTTTTATTTTGAATATGCTCTGCTTGTCATTTTTGTTTCTACATTCTATACTCTATGCATGTACTTTAACTGAAACGTATAATACTTTGACATATAATTTTTCACTTTTTGATATTTATAACCAATATGCTTCTAATTTAACTTGTGCCACAAATGCTATTTATGTTCTTTTAATATCTTTGGTGGAAATTTCACTAGTTTATCAAGTTTATATTATTTTTGAAAGTCCACAAGCAAGGTTAAAATATTTTTGCTATGGTGCAACAATGATCGCATCATTTCTTGGCATGGCCACTGTCGCTCTCTATTTTATCTACATGGTTTATGCAAATAAAGTTTTATTTAATTCAGAAGTCTCAGTCCCAAAATATTTGGGCAATATACCATTGATTTTATTTGTTACTTCAACATGTGCCATTTGTTCAATGTTGTTATTTAAATTGGGTCTTGCAATTAAAACAAGACGTTTTTTAGGCTTGAAACAATTTAATTTATTTCATATTTTGTTTATAATGTCATTTCAAACAATGGTTATTCCCACAGTCATAGTTTTGATTTCTTTTAATTCTTTTTCAGCAGATGACCAGTATTCTTCTCAAGCTTTTTCTGCTTTAGGTACTGCATTGATTACAATTTCATTACCAGTTACCACAATGTGGGCAAACTCTTCTGTTAATAATTCAATTCCAACTTCAAATGCAAATACCTGGCTTGATTCAAATTCAAACTCTAATTCTGATAATGAAACTTTTATTAATTCACCAGCTGATACTGATTTTAAAAAATCAAATGATGATTTTAGTGAACTTAATGAAAAAAATTTTGATACTTTTGACCATTTTGGAAAAATTTCAAATTCAGATTCAAATTCATTTGAAGATGGCCTAACTCCATCGACATTAAGAGACGACAATGAATTTTGGAAAGAAGTTGAAATGTATACAAGAGATCTAGATAAAAAGTTAGACACTGCGCAAAACTCATTGAATAATAACAATGCTGTTGACGGCGATGATGATGATAACTATATTAAAACTGTCGTTGAGACAATAATTGATAAGAACCATTGAAACAAAAACTAAAAGGACGAGATATTTATTAGTTTTTTAGGACTCTATTTAGTACAATTTAATACCTTTTATTTGCTTTTTAACACAAAATATTTTGAATTTTTTATCGAGTAACATATTGTGCTAGCAAATATGGCTAATTGGGCAACACTACGTAATATGTAAAAATTGAATTGGAAAATTTTAAAACAATCAAGAAAATTATTTCTAAAGAAAAGTAAATTAAAAAAAATAAATAAATTTACACTGTTTAATGTCTAGTTATAAAAAAATGATTGAGCTTATTATGAGGTGGACACAAAATAAAAAAACAGAAACAAAAAGTCAAACAAACAAACAAACAAACAAACAAACAAACAAACAAACAAACAAACAAAAGAATAAACTAGGAACAAACAAACAAAAAAACAAACAAACAAGTAAACAAGTAAATGTCTGGTAAAATCAAGTAAAATTGAATAGTGTAAACAAAGTAACATATGAAAAAAAAAATCAACTAATCAGTTAATTAATTAATTAATTAATTACTTGACTTGTGGCATGGCTTATCTTCTGCATAATCGTCTAAGTAAATTTCAAAGCGATCTTCAAATTTGTTAATCGTAGATATCAAATTAAACAAATTGTCTTTTCCAATAGCTTCAATTAAATCAAATTTCTCTTCATCAGTTAAAATATCATCATAAATTTCAAAAAATTCTTCAATCTCATCATTAACGTCATTGAATAAATTATAATTCAATTTCGTTAATTTGGAATCTTCAATTTTTGAAATTGTTTCATTATCAAAAATAATTGATCCATTGGTTGCCAATGCATGTCTATTATAACTTGTTGAATTTTCTGTCAAGGTATAATTATGTTCAATATTACCAAAACCATGATTACCAGTCGGAGACAAGGTAAAATTTGAAGTTCCATTTTCTTTTGCCTTTAAATCTAAATATTTGAAATCATCCAAGTAAACCTTTAATTTTGAAGACTTTGTAATATTAACTTGATAATTTGTTTCAGAGCCAACAACTGGATCAATAGCTAATTCAACGGCTAATGGTGATTTTCTAGTAATATTTAATTGTCTAATTGTTTCATTTGAGACTGGATCAATTAAGGCAAAAGAATTTTTACTTTTTGGAACAGAAACAAACGTTTGATCACTACCAAATTTACTTAAAATAATTAATGAAGTTTGATTGACATCATTATAAACTTCTTCAATGAAATTAACATATGTACCATTATTTAAAACATATGTTAAGTTTGATTGAATTTTATTTGTATATTCTGCTTTAACAATTTGATTTAGGAATCCACTAAATGGTGGACTAATTCCAAACGATTTAATTTTTGTCGAATTATCAGTAGTTAGAATTTCACCAAATGAGGTATCAATTTTGGAATCTTCCCATGTTAATAATGAAGCAGATGTAATCCAATTTTGACCAATGCCTGACTTGATAACTGTTTTATCATCATCATCAATACAATTTGTAATCTCAATTTCAATAAAAGAAAAAGCATCCCAAAAGATGGGTAAAATTGGTGTTAAATCTATTTCTAAGGGCCTAATATCAAATGAACCTGTAGAAACAATTGGATTCCATAATGCAGGTGAAATTCCACCAGTGAAAATAACCGGGAAAGGATTTGCAGAAGCGACTCTAATACCATCAACGTAAACATTGACAACTCTACAAGGCCCATGACCATTAAAAACATGACCGCTGTTTTTAAAATTATCTTTGAATTCATCTAATAAATTTGAATACCAGAATTCTTCCTCTGCGTTACCAGAGGTTGTTAAAAATAATTTAACTTTTGTAGTATTTTTATGTAATTGAGGCACAACTGAAGAAAAACCATTATCTGGTAAATAAACAAGTGGAGGTCTTTCAATATTTTTCGAGTGAATCAATGGTATGATATTATTCGAAGCTGTTCTTGCGGAAAATAATGAATTTAAAGCACCTGGAACTAATTCATTTGATTTTGGAGGATAAATATTTGTATTATTTGGAATTAACGAAAAATTTGTGGAATTAAAATTATAATAATATGCATTTAATGAAACGTTAAAAGATCCAGTTAATCTTGGAGTTAATAAATTGTCTAATTGAAACATTAATGAATGTTCAGATTTGAATAACTTCAAGTACAGTGATAAATCTTTTTCACTAAAAGAATGAGAAGTTTTATTTGCAGGTTCAATTGTGGAGGATCTCCAAATTTCCGTGTTATTCAGATAAATATGACCCAATCTGTCATATTGAACACCATCAATCCAAGTATCTAAAGTTAAGACAACTTTATTGAAAGTATAATTTGTAGGTGGAGGAATATAATCAACTGTTGCAGGATGTCCCCAAGAATTACCAAAAGTAAAATTTAATAGATTTTGTGAATAAACCGGTAAACCATGAGATAGTTTTGGCATGTAAGGAATTTCAATAACCTCATGTGTTTCATCTTCTGAAGTAGTCGAAATTAAATTTGAATCAAAATAGTCGGCAGCATTACGAAACATGGACATATCTGGCCTTGAGTACTCATGAATAGTTGAACTGCAGCTTGAGTTTAAAAATAATCTTAAGAATACAGATCCAGAAAAAATAAGGGAAAAGAACAAAAGGCTTAAAGCAATAAACATTTGCTTTCTAGGGGACGCCTTCTTGGAATTAAAAATAATGACTTCTTCTTTATCATTGACTAATATTTTTTTTTCATCATCACAATATCTTTCAATATTACTGGTGGTAGCATCAGTAGCATTATCTGAAGCGTTATTTTCCGATTGAACATTGTGATCCATTTGGTTCCATAAAAACCATTCTCTATGTAAAGTTCCTTTCCGCATTTTAATGAGAGAAAATAATGATAGAGGCTAAAGTGTAAGAAAAGAAATAGTATCCCCAAAAAGAGGAAATATCTGGAGAGGTAGATAAGTGAACAAAAAAACGGAAAGACGCAAGAAAATGGCTGCAGCAATCATTTACGATTAGAAACATGATCGGTGCACCGATGGTTGTCTGTTTTTTGTAAATCCAACTTTTAATATTACGCTTGTTTTGCCTAGGCTAGTTTAAGCAGCCACTATTTTTACTGTATATATTGGGCCATTATGTTTAAAAGCATCAGGAAAATCTTTGCTTCCTTCAGAACAGAAGAAGAAGAACGTATATGCTCCAGGCTGGCATTTTTCAATTTTATTGGATTCTTGTTTTCATCACTTGCTTTCTCATTCATTGCAAACAAATTAATTGTTTGAAAGAATTCGTTGAATTTATATAATGGGATTTAACCTGTATTGATTTACATAATTTCATATGTTCATATCATAAACTTTATTATTATATTTTTCATTTTTTCATTACAAAATTATATACAAATTTATACATCAAGTTTATTACTCGTCGTATTTATTAAATTTTATTTATTCTAATAAATAAGCCTTTGCCATTTCATATGCTGTCCAACTAATTGCAGTTGCTGGTACATTAAATATAACTCTTGGTTTCAAACCTCTAAAAAATGATTTCAAACCCCCTTGGCTATATAAACCACTTGCACTACTAATTAATCCGGTTGCATTTTTAATTGAATTTGTCTGCAATGAAGTTTTAATGCAATCTAGTGGTGTGGTTATTGCAGCTGCAAATGCACCAGATATACCACCAGATATACAATGTATAATTGGATTATAAATTTGGTTTGGATTCAAATAGTCCGATGAAAATTCATATATACCAAAGTTTAATGCTGCAAATGGTATACTTAAAATTAATGTCGTGGGATAACTTATGAAAAACGGTCTTATACCTTCTGTCGAATATATTTTTTTGAACATTGTAAATGTACTTTTAACTATTGATTGATTTTGCATTCTTTGTTTGATAACGTCAAACGGTGTCATTAGGGCATCACTAGTGATTGTTGCTGCAATACCTGAAACTGATGCAAGCAACGGATGTTTCTCGTTTGTAACTAAACTACTATATTCCTGATTGCTTGAAAGATTACATAATTTTGTTTTCGTTGTTTCAAAAACTAAATAATAAATTGCATGAGCTGGTCCAGCACCTAAGATAACTGATGAAACACCCCGCCAAAGAGCAATTGGACCTTCCGTGGATGATATTTTTGAAAATGATGATATAATACCTTCATTTGAATTGATTTTTAATGTTTGCATTCTTGTTTTAATTGCATCAACCGGATACATAACAGTGTGCTCCATTATACCTGCAAATGCTCCAGCTGCAAGCTGTGAAATAATAGGTGAATTTTCAGGCAACGATTCATAATCTATCTCTATAGTATCATGCCCCATAACTGCCTTATGATTATGTAAAGTAGCTTCAGACATATTCCCTAATAATAAATCTTTAAGTAAAAATTATTAGAATGAAGATAAAAGCTCATTGAAATTTAAAGAACTTAGTTGAAATTTTCAATTTTTTGATTTTTTCTGCAGAGAAATTTTTTGATTCTCATAATTCCCCTAGCTTTAATTTTTATTTCCATCTTTTTTCGGAGATTTTAATTATATCCAATTATCCTAATTTGTTTTAGCTTATACAAGGTATAGTATATATGGCCGTATTTACATGTTTAGCCTTATAGTTGGTAGTTATATCTGATATTTCAGATTTAACTTTAGATTTAATTTTAAATTCGGATGTCCTATCTTGTGTTTGTTTGTTTATTATTCTTTAGGCGTATGATATATCCGAGAATCAAGATGACTACAAAAAAAAAGTATCATTTTTTTGATTTCTCTTGGATTGGTTCAACTTCCTTAATTAACTTACAAATTAACTTTATCTTTATGAGCGGATTAAGGTTAAAGTATGTGATTTACCTAGTGATTTTATCTCTGTTTTCTAGAAAAACTTAAATATGTTAACTCCAAACTTTTACGATATGTCCGAATCAGTACTAACGGAACTTGAAAACAAGTAAATTTGTTTCTCTACAACTAAATTCAGTTTATTCATGTCATTTATTATAAATTATATACACGATTAATATTTAAAGATTAGAAAATCTTTCCTTCATCAGTTAATATTTTAATTTGCTCCTTCATTTCCTTTTCATTTGCTTCTTTTCTTAATCTCAACTTCTCCTTCTTGTCTTCCTTTTCTTTTCTTTTCAATTCTTTTCTTTCATCTTTTGTTAATTCCTTCTTTTCATTAGGAGCAATTTTATAGATTAATCTATCAATTAACTTACCTTCCGTTTCAAATTGAACTTGCAAATCTTCTAAGACATTTTCTAAAACACTAATGACTTTCTCTCTTTTAGTTTTCTCTAGGTCTGTTAATTCTTCAAAGTTTGTAAACCTCTTACCACCCGAAATTTCTTTTTCAAGATTTTTGCGATTATCCAAAATGACTTGAACATTATTTCCTTTTTTTAATAAATTTTCAATTTCAAATTTTTTTTGGCCTTGTAAATCATTACCTGTAATACCCCAACCAATCGTGATTATTTTACCTTGAAATCCATCGTTATCATCTTTCTTACGTTTTGAATTTTCCTGTTTTCTAATTAAATTTGGATTTACCACTCTCATTCTTTCTGTAACTTTCTCACTTAAATATTCACTGTATTGTTTTCTAGCCAGATCCTTTTCAACAATTTTCAAAATTAAACAATTTGAAACATCTTTATCTGATTTTCTAGGTTTATTGGTTTTATCATCATTTGAGAGTAAGTTTTTAGTACCGACAATAATTAATCCATTTTCATCCAAATTTAAACCCCTATATGCTAAAAATACGGTAGTTGTTTCAACCTTATGTGGTTTAATTAGTTGGATAATACCTTGGTTATTTATCTCCATTGCTTTCCTAATTATAACCTTGGCTGCTTCTTTATCCCTTGGTGATCCGGTCACTAAATACTGTTTCTTATTTTTTGATTCATCAACTCTTTTATCTTTTTTGTTTCTTGTTCTAGGTTCATTATCATTATTTTTTTTAAATTTCAGCTCCTGGATTTTCTTCTTGTTGGTTTTATATTCTTTTGTAACAACTGGTTTAAACTCTGGTGTACTGTAAATTGATGATTTATTTCTAATAAAGATTACTTGTTTAAATCGAAATGAAACATTGATAATATTAATTCTAGACAATTTACTTAACATTGTTTGTTTGCATAAATTACAATTAATAAAAATCAAATAGTTTATTTATTTCGTTAATTATTTATTTGTTTGTTTCGAAGTGAAAAAAGTGAAAAAAAAATTCAAAATTTAAAATGGTTCAGATTACTTTGCCACACATGCGCCACAAGTTTAATCCTTTATACAATGTTACGTGTATAATGTAGTATAGTTATCCTTATTTGAAATCATATATAATATAACATATATATATATGTAGAGCTACCTAACCTCTAATAACTAAATCAATTGGGATACCTTCATATTCACTATATCCACAAGCTAAATTTATATTTTGCAGACATTGGGTACTGGCACCTTTCAATAGATTGTCAACGGTACCCACAACAACCAATCTGTCACCACTTTTGCTAACGTCAAAACCTCCCACAACGACACCATGCTTACCGCTAATATCTTTAACCAATGGTGCTTCACCAGAAACACAAACTAATTCTTCATTATCATATTTATTTTGGTAAATTTCTCTAATCTCACGACTTGAAATTTTTTTACTCAATGGGATATTAATTGTTAATGTAATACCTTGAAACCAAGATCCAACATGTGGCATAAATGAAACAGGTGTTGACAATTTATCGGAAATTTCACTTTCATGAATATGATCTGTTAATGAATATGGAATCAAATTGTCTTTTAAAAAAACTGGATCATTCTTTTTTGACGGCTTCGTACCAGCACCGGAATAACCTGAAACACCAAAAATACTTGGTTTGGATAATTTATCAATAAATGGAACCATTGGTGCAATTGACAATTGTGCACATGTAGCATAACAACCTGGATTAGAAATTTTCTTAGCATTCTTAATTGAAAGTCTGTCATTTAATTCTGGTAATCCATATGTCCATTCACCAGTTTTATCAAATCTATAATCGGCCGATAAATCAATAATCTTAGATTTACCGTTAACTGATTCAATTGCTTCAACAAAAGGTTTACAAACTCCGTTTGGTAATGCCATAACCCAAATATCAATTTCACCATTTCTTTCTAGCCTTTCAATATCTTCGATTTGTAAGTTTGAATAGGTGATCTCATCTTTATTATAACCTTTCAATTTCTGTCCGTTTAATTCTCTTGACGAAACATGAGATAACTCTAAAAATGGATGCTTATCAATTAGTGAGATCAAATTTTGTCCTGTATAGCCTCTAGCCCCAATTAATGCAACTTTAGATTTTTCTGTATTCTTACCTTCTTTAATTGGTAGGTTACTTGAATTTTTTAGATATTTCGAGGTTGAAAAAAATCTTGCAGTTGAAAATGATCTTGCTTGATTTAAACTTGAAAAAACTCCTTCAGTTTTGGAAGCTTTTGAGTTTTTCAAAGCTTTCAAATTCGAATGTTTAATTGAAAATTCATTTATTAACTTTGAAATTTCACTTAAATCATTAATTCCATACCAAAATAAAATTTCACCATCTTTGGTAAACGAACCGTTGGATTTTGAAAAATACCACGATGAGTTGACATCGTCTTCCTTAACAACCCAATAAAAGGAGCCAAACTCCTTTTTAATGGAATTGAAAATGTTGTCAGTAACATTATTTAACCAACCAACTTTTGAACAGATTAATTGATCAATTTTGACAATTTTGGAGTTTGTATTTTTAACAATTGATAAAACTTCCATTGGTTCATCAGCAAAGATTTTGAAATTTCCATTTGATTTTAAATCATCTAAATACGAATCAACATTATTGACTTCATCAATTAATTTTTCTCTTAATAATCCATTGTTGAAAACATTATTTTCAATAGATTCACTACTCAATAATTTGTAACCTCTTCTAATTAAAGTACCAGCTCCTGAATCAGTGAATAATTCTTTTTGTAAATCATCCACATTAATAATAGCAACAGATGACGATCTTGGTAGATGCATTAACAAATCTTTAATTTCTTTAATTTTCAATTTTGTACCATATTTGACCCAACTCTCCTTCAATAAATCTTCATATTGCTCATCTAAATTGATGACGCTAATTTTTTCATTTGTATTACCATTAATGATACCCCCCTTTTCATTCAAATAAACAATTTTTAAAGGTTTAAATTCTCTTGCAATCATACCTGCTGCAATATCTGCATTAACATTTAACAATTGACCGCTTGAGGTTTCAGCTAACGATGTTAAAATTGGCAATGCACCTGCATTAATACTCGCTTCAATTGGAATTTTATTAATCTCAGTAATCTCACCAACTAATTGATATTTTTCTTTATCTAAATAATTTGCTTTAAAAACTCCACCTGTAATTGGTCTTGCCTTAACGCCCATCTTTTCTAACGCAGTGACTAATTTTAAATTTTGTTCTAGGAAACATCTTCTAACAACTCCCATTGTTTTGGGATCTGTAATTCTAATACCATCAATATAATCAGGTTCAATACCTTCATCCTCTAAAATTTGATTGATTTGAGGTCCAGTACCATGCAAAACAATTGGGTATAGTCCTAAATGATAAAGAAATGCCAAACATGATGCTAATTGGGGTAATTGTTGAGTAATAATAGCGCCACCAACCTTAATAACTGCAAATTGTTGTTGTTTAACAGAAGTAAAATATTTTAAATACTGTTCAACTTCTCTTTTGGAACCAATATTGTTTAATAATTGGATAACTGTTGAGCGAGTTGAATAATGCTTAATTTGAAATTCATTGATGTTTTTTGAAAAATTTTTTGTTGATAAAATTATTGGTCTATAAGAAGGACTTTTGATCAATTTAATAGAATTTCTAGCCAAAGAATTTTTAGATTTAACCAGTGTAGATAGAACCATTTTTTCAAAAACTAAAATTGCTCTTTGTGAACTGGAAAAGTAGAAAAAAAATAAAAAGAAGCAAAATAAAACTTTGTGAAAATAGTGGAGTGGTGAAGTGAGAGGAAAAATTTTTACCAAAAAAAAAGGTTGTGGAATTTGAAGAGTGAAATGAGTCAAAGAAGCGCGTTGCCTAATTGGGTAATTTTAAAAGTAATAAGATTGACAAAACTATACATCCTTACACCACAAACTAGATTATTAGTATGCGTCGATAGACCCGATTTATGGATTTTTAATTTTAGCTTCTCTTTCCAATTCGATTCCGTAATTAATCCATTTTAAAACAAATCACACTACATAGAATTATTAAGTATTTTAGGCCTAATATTTAATATTAACCAATTACACTTTGAAATGTCGGACGTCGGTGCATCTCCTGCGGAACAGTTACTAGAAGCATCAAGAAGAAATAACACAGATTTATTTGACTCTTTATTGGCTGAGTTTAAAGATCCACAAAAGCTGATCGATTTAATTAACAACACAACAGATCCCACTGGCACCTCAGCTCTACATTTATGCTGTAAATATGGTAATTATGAAGTTATGGATAAAATTTTAGATATTGATGGTGTTAATGTTAATCCAATTTGTAAATTTAATGGCAATACTCCATTACATTATGCTGCATCATTAAGTTTTCAAGAACCTGATTATGCATTATTTTTAGTCAATGAATTGATTAACTGTGGTGCTAATCCTTCAATTAGAAATAAAGATGGTGAGAAACCAATTGATATAATAGGTAAATCAAATGAACAAATTAGAAACGCTTTAGAGTCTGCCGAATACGCCTCGGCAATGGACCAACCAATTGAAGATATACCTGATTTTGATGATGATGATGACGAAGCTTCTGATGATGACGAAGATGAAGATGTAGATGAAAATACTGAATATGATAACGATGACACAGGTAAGAAATAAATATCCTGTTTATTTTTTTTACATATTACTATATTACAATTTTATATTATTATATTTCAGATTCTACTGAAAACGGTTTGACTATATTTTGGATCTAAATACTGTAATAACCATATTTATACTTAGAATGATTTTTTTCTATTGCATTTACAAAATGTATTTAAACTTGATTAAATTCATGGAATTAAATATATGGCAGATAAAATCACCACTAATATCTTTCTATACCTTCTGCTCTACATGTATAATATCATATCTCAAAATCGTCTAGTGTAGACTCTCCCCAACCTCCCAATGCTTCTTTGCATCTCTCTTTTTTGAGTATATAGTTCAAATTTCTTTTCTTGAATTCCTTGTATGTGCCACCTTCTATCGTATCAATTTCTTTTCTTCTATCAATCATACTTTCTCTGCTAATTTCACTTCTATAACTTTTTTTAATTTTTTTAATACTGCATCCATTTTTCACGCCATTATTAATAATTTGTAAAAAATTAATTTTAGGAATTCTTAATATTTCGAAACAACAACTTTTACCAACACCAACTTTATTAAAGCCAGTTTTATCAAAATCAATATTGCTCGGAATTACTTGAAATCCACCCCAATTAACCTTTTCTTCTTCAGTTAGCTTATCTTGAAACCTGTTCCAAAAACATCTTTCAACACTTCCAATTCTAATTTTACCA
This sequence comes from Kregervanrija pseudodelftensis, assembly GCA_030580115.1. NCBI lineage: Eukaryota > Fungi > Ascomycota > Pichiomycetes > Pichiales > Pichiaceae > Kregervanrija > Kregervanrija pseudodelftensis. The sequence goes on from JAKTSJ010000033.1 coordinate 20,177, forward strand.
ACTGGTAATACCAAATAATCTAATTTGACAAATCCAATTAAATCTTCCACTACACCATTCAGCAAACCTTTAAATTGAATTAAAGTTAATTTATCGCTACAACTTTTACTCAAACTAGTCAATGAATCCAGCCTACCCGGTTTGGTTCTAACTCTACCTAGTTCACCAAAACCAATTCTACCTCGCAAAACACCATCATTATTAACAGTCCATTCGTCAATGCTTTCTTCTTTCACATTTTCCAAGCTTGCGTCACCACATGGAACTTCACTAACAAACATTCCAAACTTAACTCCCTCTATAATCCTAAATTTTCCTTTGCCATTTTCACTCTCATTTTCATTCCCATTTTGTAAAAATTCAATGATATCACTTTTATTTCCACTTTTGACTTTTATGATTTCATCTAAAATAAAGTAGTTGAATAATCTTAAACTTAAAGCTTCAGAATGTAAATCATGCAAAATCTTGCCACTTTTGCCTTTAATTTTAACCACGGGCATCGATTTAACTCCTGTACTTAAACAAATAAGTTGATATTTATTATTTTCGGTTGATAATTTTCTTCTCTTAATATCCTGTTTATGAGAATCTTTAATCATTACGATACCAGATAAGACACTAAATTCTTCATCTCTGACCTTAGCGTTCTTAAACAGCTTCAATTGTTTATCTGTCAATCCTTTGGGATTATTATATTCATTTATAACACATTTGGCAATTGCATTCCCTTTATCAATCAAATCAGGTTTATAAACCTCATTCATGTCATACGAATTATAAAAAAAGAATAATCTGCAGCGAATTAACAGAATTCATGACTCCAATAAAATTTTACTATTTCCAACATGTTTTCTCTCTCTATTGATGCTTTTTTGTTCCTATTCAAAATAATCATTTGTCAAGATAAATTTTCTTGTTTTTCAATTTATTTGAATTACATTTTATAACAGCTAAATGATGGCCAATTGATTTATTGATTTCACTGATTTTGAAAGTATAGGGATTTATTTGTAATTTGACAGCTAAACTTTCAGATTTCAAAACTATTTTGATGAATTCGGAGACAATCATTAATTCACAATGAAATATAGCATTTTTGTTATATTAGAGTAAAATTAAATTGTTTTATTTACTAAAATAAGTTTGAAGGAAAGTAAAATGTAAAAAAGTTTTTCTCAGGCTTAACAATCAATGCAGTTGAATCACGCAAAACTATTAAAGCAGCTACGAGTAGGGAAAGGAAATCTGAAGCTGACGACAATATACCGGTAATGAACAAGAAGTATAAAAAATACGAAGAGAATTTTTAGCAAATGTGTCTTGCTAATTAATTCCGGAGGTTGACGATTGGCAATAGGCAATTAAATGGTCTCGAGAAAGATTTACTGGTGTAAATGCTTCATAATTTGCAGTGGTGTTTATATCGATGCTCTTCCACGTGATGCAATGAAAAGCGACAGATAAGAGAAATTTACAATCTCTGTTCGCGTGTATGAATGCTCGGCGGGTGGCTTATCAATCTCCAATAATCTATTTTTTTTTTATGTCTCTTTTATATTATAAAATAGGTTGTAAGAAATGTTTATGCAAGAGAGCTTAAACAAAAAAAGATGTTCGGAATGTAAGCGAAGAAAGAAAAAGTGTCAAATGCAATATAATGACGAAAAGTGTGTTTACTGTGCAAAAAAAGGAATGGATTGCCACTTCCCAAAGGCAGAATTAGTTCGTGCTAATTGTACTAATGGAAAGATTACTAAAAACTATCATCAAAAATTGATAACCCAGAGCACAACTATTGCACCTTCTATCGGGATTGGCCAAGTGAGATTGAAAAATATTTACAGTGATAACTTATCAAACATAGGAATACCTGCTATTTATATGCCAGTTCATTCTTTAAATAGAAATACCGGAACGCTAATGATCCATGAGGATACTAAATTGGTCAAAGTTTATAATGATGATACGATAATGGGCGAATTTTTTTCCCTTTTTGATTTTATTCTATCCTCGACAAGGATCAATTCACTTGACTCTCATAATTGTGACATAAAGAAAGATATTTTAAACATATCACGACCAGATAAATCTTTTAGAAAACTGGATGCTATAAATATACTAAAATCAAACAAAATCCTTTTACCCCCAAATAAAAATAACAAAAATAACAAAAATCATTTGAAAAGGTCACAAAGCCAAGACATGACATTAAGGATGGACAAAATTGATATTGAAATACACTTGGAAAAGCTTAAAAATGTATTCTTTATTGATGAACCAGCGGTTACAACAGAGTTGGATGGTAAGAAATCATTTAACTTACCGTCTTTTATTAGCAAACAATTAGCAGACACTTTTTTTAATCACTTTTGTGATATTTCGCTTGGAGACCAATTAATTATGACATCTAAAGTTAGCTTCCTCAAAGTCTGTCTCCCACTAATTTTTGGTAGTATTACTGTGCTTAAATGCGTCTTGTTGTTTTCGTACTATCATCTGCTGAATACAAATGCTGACAATCAAATACTTTTGGAATTGAGGAATGACATGTATCTGCTGCACGCTGAAGTTATCACCGAATTGAGTGAAAGACTTGTGTATTATACTTCTGTTTGTTGCGATCACTCCATTTTATGCGTTTATTTGTTATTAACAATTGAAATGAACAACGGCGCAAGAGGTAAATTATGGAAGAAATTACAAAAACTTGCTCAGAATATGATTTCTTTGAGAGGTGGGGTTGAAAAATTATGCTCAAGTATAACTGGCCATTGTATAGTCAAATTGATGGTGGCCTACTTATGTACCGAGATTAATTTAGAAAATAATTCACTTTCAATTGGTTTAAAGGATTTCTTGTACATTATAAACCATAATAATGAAGTTGATTTTTTTGATAATCTTATTTCTAAACCATCACTGGGCTTAAATGAGCTTAAGGATATAATTCAAATATACTGTCGTATTTCTTTGCTTTACAGTTTAATACATGTTTCTTTGGATGCGAACACAGACGAAGAGAGTAATATTTCTAGAACGTTAATCAATTATGATTCAATAAGTTTTTCCAATATGCAACATGTGCTGGTGGAAGCAGACACTTTAGAGCGAAGCATAAATGATTTTAAATTTGATATTCCAGATAAAACTTCATTGTGTCATAGGATTCAGATTTTTTTTTCGATTCATTCATCAAATTTGTATCTTTATCAAACAGTTCATAAACAGGCTCCAATTTCACCGAAAACGGTAATGCTAGTTAAATCCTTGTTAAACGAAGTGACCACTTTATTTACCGTGTTTGAGCAAATTAACGAAAAGGAGATGGACCAAACAACTATATTTATATTACCTCTATTCTGCCTTGGAGTTGATATAATTGGGTCTGACATAAGATTATGGTATACTGAAAAGATGAATGAATTATATTCAAAGTTCAAAAGAGAAATGATAAAGACGGCGATTGACTTATTACAAAACGTTTGGCAGGGAAATTCGAACGGTAATATTTTTGCCGACTGGAAATCCATGTCAAATGAGCACTCTTTCTATGTAAGTTTATGCTGTTAATGCAACTTAGTTATTTATTATGTTTTACTCTTAATTTTAAAAGATAGTTTTTTGAAAATAGTGTAACAAAAATCCAAAATAGTGGAAAATTAAATAAGTTGTAAAAGGTCAGGAAAACATACTTATTGAACTAAATAAAATAAGGAAGCATCTAAAAGAAAACTTCCAAGAATTTTTCTAAATCACATATCTGAAAGATGGGTTATTCTTATCAGTTAAATCACCAAAAGATAGTCTGGCGTCGTCATCTTCAGCCTTTTCACTAAAAATGCTATCTTTCTTTTTGTTTCTAAAATGGTAAATGGCTAACAAAGAAGCTGGAGAAATAACAGTTAAGACAAAGGTGCCCACCATAACTCTTTTGGCGGTAATATAAACGGGGGATTCGCTACCCAAAAAGGCTTGGGGACCAATCATGTTACCAACACAGAAACCAATTAAAAATGTTGTATTTGCAGTAATTTTCTTTGTATGACCAGCAACATTAGAAGAAACAACGGAACTCATACATGCCCAACTTGCCGTAGTCAAATAACTTAAAAAATAACCTGTTAATTTGGCACCTTTCTGTGGTGCAAAGGCGAGCAAACAAAGACCAATGAAAATTATTGAGTTAATTATCAAACCGGTACCTAATCTACTTGGAACGATATATTTATTGACATAAGCAAAAAATAATGGGAAAACGATATCAATACCAGAACCCACCATATTCAGCAATAGAGACTGACCTGTAGGAAATTCAAACTGTTGATGTAATAGAATGGATCCAAAATTACCTAATGCACCATTGGTGATACCATAACCAACCATATAGAAAAAGAATAAATAAATACAAGGATCCAATATTGCCTCCCTTAGTTGTGAGAATTTGAATTGTTTGTTACCAAAACCAGTTCTATTTTTTCTAATTCTTTCCACACAATATGTTTTTTCTTCCTCATTCAAAAACCATGCGTTAGTTGGAATATCAGGCACATGAAAAAATGAAATAATTCCGAGAAAAATGGTTATAACGCCAGTGACGATGTATAATAATCTCCAAGGAGCAAATGAATACGAGGATTGATGTTCGTAAAAACCATAAGCAATACCAGAACCTAACATGGTACCAAAACCCTGTAAACCTAGCCAAATACCACATCTTATATATTGCTCTTCCTTTTTATACCATTGTGAAGTCATGATCATATAAGCAGGATCCATGAAGGCTTCAAAAATACCCAACAAGGTACGGCATAATAAGAAGGTAGCAGAGGAATGAGTAGCACCATGACAACAAATAATAACGCCCCAAGAAATAACCGCAAAAGCTAAAACCTTTGATAAAGGAAATCTTTGTAATAGGATGTTAGCTGGATATTCAAAAAATAGATAACCAAGATAAAAGGCACTACCAACCCAAGAATACTCTTTTGAAGTCATGTTTAAATCGGTACGCAAGCCGACAATAGAAGCATAAGAATTCGTTGATTTATCCATAAGCTGACACGACATTAAAGCACACATCATGGGTAATATGTAAAAATCAATTTTTCGAACAACCTTCTTTTCTTTTTCAGGATCTAACTCCAGACCTTCTGTATCTAAACCGTATCGATAAGCTTCATCAACTTTCTTTAATTCATCATTGGATAAAATTTCGGTAAGATGAAACTTGTTTTTCACCAATTTTTCATCCGTAACAACAGAGTCATCGTTGCTTTTAACAGTAATAACTTGAGACATAACTTGAGTAAAATAAGAATGTTATAATAATTGGCATATTAATTATTATTGATTCAAATAAGGATAATCGTACCACATTTTATACACATTGGCACTTTTTATCGATTAACTAAACACTCGCTCAGTCTACAATCAGCAACAATAATTAATATTGATCAATCAATTACAAGGTTTTTTTTACTATATCTTGTTCTTTTCTTTTATCACTGTCGCTCATGTTTCCGTATTCAGTAGCGGCCAAAACGATAAGAAAAAAGTGAATTTTATCAAATTGGCGACGATCTCACTTTTTATCTCGTCGCTGTCATTTCCCGATCTGTAAATTCACGCTTGATTTAGCCACCTGGGTAATATAAAAACCTTTACAAATCTTATCAATAAATGTGTATTATGTGCATAAAAGAACATAGCGATTGAGTATTTCAAATGGATACCTATAAGGAGGTCATAATTATTGGTGCCGGTATTTTCGGTATATCAACTGCGATTGCTCTAGCTAAAAGACATCCAAATGTTTCAATTCATGTTATCGATAGGTTCGAACCGCCAGTCCTAGATTCTACTTCTGTTGACACCACAAGATGTATTCGCGTTGATTATAAAGATGAAACATATTACAAGCTAGCTTATGAATCTATGAAAAAAATCAAATCTGATCCTGTTATTTCAAAATTCTTTCATCAAAGTGGTATGTCATTTATTTATGACGGTAATCATGATAAATGGGAGAATATCTATGTTACTGGAAAAGCCTCAGCGGAAAAAGCAAACAAATCTTTAAACAATATGATGATTTATTACGATACTCCATCCGAAGTTTTTAAAAGAATTCATGGCGCTAATACTATTGCTCCCGACGAAGAAAGTTTAGGTAGGCCGACCTGGTGGAACAAAGGTTATACAAATCTATCCAATGGTTTCATTGATGCTGAAAAAAGTATGAAAGCGTACTACGAACGTGCTAAAACTTATTCCAATATTACATTTACCTTTCAGGAAGTGGAGAAGTTGGATTATTATGAAGGTACCAGAAAATTCAAAAGCGTTGTATTAAAAAATGGCGAATCAATTTCGGCCGACTTGGTTGTAGTGGCAGCTGGTGCATGGAGCGCTAAGCTTATAAACCTAGAAGGCATTTGTAAAATTAGTGCAATTGAGGTTGCTTGGTACAAACTTACATCAGAAGAACAAGAACAATGGAAGAACATGTCAATTACAACCAATTTATCTACAGGTATTAACATATTTCCACCTTATAATGGAGAAACCAAGGTTTTGAGAAGATCTGCCGGTTATAAGAATACAATCACTGTTAGGAATCCTGATCCACTTTCAAACGGACAAATGTCAATCTCTTATCCTAGAACTATCATGAATAACCCTACGGATTGGATACCAGAAGAAGCTGAAGTAGCATTAAGAATCAATTTGAAAGAGGTCATGCCGTCTTTGTATAAAAGGCCATTTGATAGAACTAAATTGTGTTGGTTAACTCAAACTCCAACCGCTAACTTTTTGATTGACTACCATCCTCAATGTGAGAATGTTTTATTAGCCACCGGTGGCTCTGCACATGCATGGAAATTTGTTCCCATCATAGGAGATAAAGTTGTTGATTTTATGGAGGGTAAATTAGCTCAAGAATTGGTTGACATATGGTCTTGGAAAGAGAAGGTCAATGTCAATAGTGATAACGGTAGTGCTCCTCGTATGAATGGTGAACCACAAGAGTTGAATGAATTTGTGAGAAATACAGATATTTTAGATGATTTTGAAAATTTATGTATTTAATATCATAGATATGTAAAATGAATTGTGTTAGTTCACCTTATAAATCCTTTTCAACTAGCTTTTTTTGGGCATTTTTCTCATAATTATTATTCATAAATATCAAACTGGTTTTGCTTTACGTAAATTAATACGATTGCATCCTTGGTTCAATATGTAACTTTCTTTACAAAGATTATTTTTTTGAAGAAAAGAGTATTAGAAGTTTGGCGATAAAGTTTTAATAATAAAAATTCCAAAAAAAAAGATTAAACAGAAAAGGTAACTTAAAACTTAGCGTCAATCACAGAGTTAAATTTGTAGTCTCTAGGAACCGACATAATTTGTTTATCATAAACTCTACTACCATTCAAACCTTCTTTTAAGCCATTTGGGTCTTTTTCGTATTCCTTAAACGATTTCCAAGAAAACAATTTTGTATAAGAGTTTTCACGACCTTCAATTTTATCGACCAAGAATTGACCTAAAACTGGTAACATTTTGAAGGCATGACCCGAACCACCACAAGCGACAAATAAACCTTTTTTTTTTGGAACAAAGTCATAGATATAGTCATTTTTAATAGTATCTGTGTACCATAAAATTCTACTTTCCCATTTCATACCAACTAAATCAGGAAAAAAAATATTCAACCATTCCTCAGCTTGTTTAACAATATGCTTAGTTAAAAAGGTAAAAGGTGGATTGCTTTGGGAAGTTTTGGGGATGGAGACAATTCTGTTATCGTCCAACTTGACAGGATTGGTATATTTGGTTTGTCTCACAATAATTTTCATGTAACCTTCCGGTTCCATTAATGGAAACATAAACATACCACCTAAATAATCATGTTCCCTAGAATGTCCGGTTTTCCAACCTAACATTGGGAAATTTTTTGAACAATACTTAACTTTCAAGTCTTTACGATCATCTGGTATCTTGCAAATTAAAATATTACCCGCAGTAGCTTCATTGATACCATCTAATTCAGGAACCAAATTTGTTGACCATGGGCCGCAATTAATAACAACCAAATCGGAATAATATTTTTTGCCATCCTCAGTGATAATACCTGCAATTGTGGATTCATCCTTATAAATGTACTTTTTAAAAGTTCCTCTATCTCCTCCAAGAACAAATTTAACGCCCATTGATTTACATAAATAAGCAGCATATTGTAAACATCTTGATGCATACAAAACACCTGAAGTCGAATCAAGAGCACCCTCCATTTTTGGTACACTGGAATTCTTTAAATCTAGTGCAAATTGGATTTTAGAACCATAACCTGAAGCCTGAGCCCTTTTAACATCTACCTCGTTATTAATGTCGAAACGCAATGCACCTAAACCTTCTTTTTCAAAATTTGCCCTAGAGGCCAACTCCTCCCAACCACAAGAATCATCCAACCTTAGCATACCACATAGATCCAATAGTCTTAAATCTGAGTATTTTTTTGCTTCCTCAGGTGGCAATAATGCGATATCTCTGTTCCATTTTTCCCAAATTTTAAACGCCTGAAAGGCCAAATCTTGATAATGCTTCTTTTCAGCATACTGAGCTCTAAAAACTTTGTTAATATCGGCAGATGCGGTATCAGCACCATTCAATAACGTGTAATTATTCGCTTCAAAATCCAATCTATCAAAGACTGTAACATTTTTATAACCATTTTCAGCCAAATGTAAAGCGTTGGATAAACCAAAGACGCCAGCACCAACTAAAATGATTTTTGAATTTTTATCAATCGAGCACATTATGGAAAATAATTATTCAATAAAGCCAAGCTTACCAACATTGAAATTGGTGGGGAACTCTCTATCATATTAAATAAACAAAGAAGTCAAAAAAAAAAAAAAAAAAAAGTCACTATCGATTTAGTTTAAATTGATCAGGTTGATAAATGTTGCGCTGTTATTTCCTCATTTGGAAAAAAAAGCGCCCGCAGCAAAAAGTTATTTTTTTTGTCTTCTGGTTATCGTCATTGGCGGTTGGTTTATCCATAATTCTATTATCATGGCTTAACTATCTGATTGGCCATGTTGTAAGTAAATAGTCAATTACTATTGTCTGTTTTGCCGATATTTCGATATTCGTCGGATTTATGTGTAGATTCACGACGGCTTGTTTATTTTAGTTCGTTCTAACTCAGTACTTGTATTAAAATTTTGCTCTTAAATATGTCCTTCTTTTTTCTTTTTTTCCACTAAAGTTAAATAAATTATTACAAAGGCAACTATATAAGTGAAATAATGGCAACGAAATTGGAATGGAAGGATATTGGTAAATCAGGTAAAGGAAAAGTACTATCCCCCGCATATAGCTACCAAGGAATGGTCTATACTAGTGGCCACGTTGGACACTACGCAGACGACGTCGATTCATTTCCTGACACAATTGAACAACAAACAGAATTTTTGATTAAAAATTTGGAGAAAACTTTGAAGGCTTGTGGTGCTGAGCTGAACAGTTGTGTGAAACTTTTGGTGTTTGTCAGGAACCCGGCTGATCAGCCAGCCATGAACAAAGTTTATGGAAAATATTTCACTATTAAGCCTGCAAGATCATGTGTTGTAGTTAGCTTCCCTCACCCTAAAATTTTGGTCGAAATGGAAGCTGTTGCCATTAAAGTCCATTGCAAGTCTAAACTGTAGTTGATTTTTTTTTACTATGAATGCTTATTGTTTACATGCAATACCTACTTGAAACCAACCGGTCGTTCGGTATATATAGTTTATTTAATGATTACAATTCCATTCACCAATAATTATAGAATTTGCAGACAATTGAATAAATCTCTTAACTTTACTGCTATTTAAAATACTTATTGATAGTTTCGAATGTGTGCTTGTTTGGCTTCACTTCGACAATGTAGATTAACATTGAAAAATTGACTAATAAACAAGTTTTTTCTATTTCTCTTCAATTTGTCTCTTGTGACTCTATGCTCGATCTAATAATATGATTATCGTCTGAGTGATGATAATGTTTGGATCAAGAAAAAGTTACACCATGCCATGGTATAGCGAATATCGTGCTAAGTTTGAGAAATGCACGAATGTGCTATGTTTGGAATTACATAATAAATTTAATCTACAAAATATACAATAAGATTACAGTTTATTTATGTTAAATAAGTGTAGATCTGGAATACTTTAATAAGATGATAAAGAGCTTTTCTCTAGCACGGAATCCGCAAAGTTGAAAGAATTGAATTTTTACTGGGTAAAGGAAGATGGCCGTTTCTTTTGAAATTGCTATTGCGGGGATATTCCGACACAAGGATGACATAGAAACAATTTGAACACTTTCTTTGATTATGATATAAATCATTATAATAACCCTATAAACACATTATTTCAAAAAATCGTATTAAACTACGCGCTGAAATTTGTTGAATTAATCTAACGGATTTCAGGTTGGTATACAATAAATGGGTTTATTTTCATCAAATACAAGAGCTTTATTCAATCTTAAATCCAAACATCCAAGTGGTAAATATACATTCAATAATAACAGAATAGATGGCCATATTGAAATTAAACTTGAAAAAGACATCAAGAATGTTCATTGCATCGAATACGGGTTAAAAGGTGCAGTTGTTACAGCATATTATGATACCATAGATGGTTACAGGGTTGAAGACGGTTTCAATGTAGTGGCTGATGAAAATAAGAGAATCCCTCAGACTTATCATGAGATTCATGAATTATTTGATATTACATTACAAGATCCCAATCATTCGGTCCAAAAGGATAAAGATTATTACCTCAAAAAACTTGATAAATTGATTATTCCAATTACTCATCTTACCTTCCCGAATAATCAACAGTATTTACCGAGTTCAACTAGTGATTTTGGTGCAAAAAAGGAATATCAAGGCTCAATTGACATCACTTATTCAATTTACTTAAGAATTGTCAGAAAAAGTTCAGTTTTCAGTCACCATAAAAATCAGTATTTTTCAACCCCTGTTATATATCAGGCCAATTCAAACCAATTACATGATACTAATTACTTGGAGCATTACTATTCAATTGGAATTTCTGAAAAAAAATCTGATTACTTAATCAACTACAAAAGAGTGAATGATAGTATAGATTCTTTTGAAGACTGGGGGAACAAATACAGTGATCAATCAGCCAGAGATAATGATTTAAACGTTGTGCTAACAGTTCCAAGATTTTTGGATTCTGAGACATCAATGTTTAATCAATTTTTATTTGAATTCGAAACTTCGATTAATCCAAATTTATCAAAGGGTAATAAGGTAACCGGATTTGTTGAAGATGGTCAAACTACCGTATCAAAAAAATTTGAATTGAAATCCATAAATATCATAGTTCACTATAAATCTTTTTTTAATGTTAAAGGATTTCCTTTTGAAACCGATCAAAGTGAAAGCCTACTCAATCTGGAATTTAAAGACTTGGAATTTGATATTAATGATTTTAAATATCGTCCGGAACGTGGGAAATACGTTTTAAAAGTGTATGGTGAATCGTTTGCTGAAAAGCTAAGCAAAAAGTCAATAACGGATTTACTAGAAAATAAAACATATATGCCGAATTGTGATATTGGTTATTTTATAAATACAACCGGCTTAGAATTTAGGTTGGTTGTTGGACATGATACAAATCAACATAGAACAATTAGCCTCAAAACTGAAGTTACACCAGATATATTGAAAAATGGCATTATCGATTATAACAATGCATTCTGAAATGATGAAAATCAAAGCATTCGAAAACTTTTCAATAAAGGGGTTCATATATAATTTTTTTTTGCATCCAAAACTTAATTGTCTTTCAAATTGTAGGTCTGAAAGATTGCAAAATAGTTTCTTACGAATAACCACGACAAAAATAGTATTAGCTCATTATTTGCAGACTAAAAAAAAAAAATCAATTTCTAATCAACTTACATAAAAGCTATATTAGATATAAAAACTTAATGGGAGCGTCAATATATAAAATTTGTATTATAAAAATTGTTTTAAGATTGTAAAAAAATACCTTCATTGTAATGCGAGGATGTTTCACTATGATTTTTCAGTACTTCAACAATTAAATACTTTTTTTGTGATTTTAATGGGTAGAAGAGCTTATTTCATTTCTATAAATGAACAGCCAATCTAAATATCCAAATATACATAAACAACCAAAAAGAGACCGATTGGTTTGTGTTCAATGTTCAATAAGGAAAGTCAAGTGCGATAAGAACATTCCATGTAATAACTGCATTAGAAGAAAAGTACCAGACTTATGTTGTCGCCCAAAACGACAACGAGATGAAAAAGAGGAATTAGAACAACAACAACAGCAACAGCAGCAGCAAAAACAGCAAAATATTCTATTCCCTCAAAATATATCTAAAATAACTTCTATATTAAATGATGATCCCGATTTTAATACAATTCAAGCTCCAAAGCGAATACACCTAGGTCCACCACCATTTACAAGCAGTAGTACAATTACTAGAGCCTCAGAACCATTTAGATTTGCTCCACTTGAGGATTACGTAAGGTCTTTACAATCATTAACGTTTGGCGTAACCCATATTGAAGGCTTATTACCATCTAACAATAATCCAACTCTAAATGAATGGGATTGGTGTATGAATAAGCTTAAACCTTTATTAGAACAATTAGATTTTGAGTCAACACAATTAATTTGCCAATTTTCATGTCGTTATACAACTTTTCTACACCATGGTATAATAAATACGCTATTCATGAATGATTTTGATATATTTTGGCAAATTGAAGTTGTAAATGATAAAAATTCTTTGATCCATTTACAAGAATCAAATTTTAAACAAAAATCACCTCGAGATTATTATTACTGGATGTCACTTTTTTATTCAATTTTATGCCTTGGCATATGCTTTGGCTCAGATCAATTATACGATAAATTACCTTACAACCATGAGGAACTTATTCAGTTTCCACATGTCTTATTTAGAGCATCATTAGATTGCCTTTTTAAAGCAAAAGCCTTAGAAAAACCGGATATTAGGACTATTCAAATATATTGCGTTATGACTACATTCTTACATGCATTGGGTAATGTATATTTACATAAACAATTGTTGAAAGTCGTGATTGATACCGCTAAATCTCTAAAATTGGATTCAGTTATTAATGATCATGTTGAAAAAGATAATCATTTAAATTTTCATAAAGAAATAGCCAAGAGATTATGGTACAGTATATATATAGTGGATCTGTTCAGTAATTATCCCAATAGATTAATTAACAATTTTAGTACCCCGTTTCCTTATCTTGTAAATACAGATCAATTACTTCAAAAATATCCAATAGATTTAATCAAAAGTTTGGAATTCAATGTTGGTTGGAACAAAGAGGATGATGATATTGCAGGATTACTATATCAAAGATTTATGGTGGAGATTGGTCATATCAAACAGGAAAGTCATAGGCAAGCTTCCAACTTGATTGCAGTTAAAGAATCTTGGAATAAGATGTTTAAATTGAAAAAGAAATTAGATCAATATTTTTCTTCTCAAAAATCATATAAAACAAGAAATATTTTTGATTTTGCCAAATATCTTTTACTTTCTTCATTTTCTAGGGAAACTTTAGATATTGGTTCTAGATTACTGACGTTGTTAGGTTTAGAAAATTGGACTAGAACTTATAGAAATGATTGCATTCGACTAGCTAAAAATTTGTTGACACATAGTACACATAAGAATATACCAAGTTATTACAATAAATATTGGATTGTAATCCAACATTTAATTTACGCATGTCTATTTGTCTTGTTAGATATGCTAATGTTCAAAAGTGATGAAGATGAACTAAAATTAAATAGTGTCAGGGGCGCTATACCTACAATTAAAAAACTAAGATCTTCACATTTTACTGCAAAAGTTGGTTTAGCAGTGATTGAAAATTTGTGTTCTTTGGTTTCTTGTGTCAGATTGAACAATGATGACGGTGGCCAAAACAGAATTGAAGAAATTTCTCTGAAACAATTTTTACACAAATTAGAAATTGCGAATCCTTTTACTTCTAAGGATCAAATTATTAATATATCACCACCAATGGAAAAATCCCAGTATTTAAGAATTGGATTAGGTGATGCAAGTGATAATTATTTTTCGACCGTTAATAGTAAAATTGATAATAATGAACCTTTAAATACTGACCAACGAGAAATTCCCTTTAATTCACGTTCAACTCAATTTTTAGATCCCGGAGTGGATAATTTGTTGGATAATGCTGGGTGGTTAGGATTTTTAGATTTTTTTTTCGGGGGACAAGAAGAAAACGGCCTTATAAATCAAACTAATAATAACTTAATGAGATAGTATTCACTTTATCTTCTAAATATTGGTAAATTATGTAAAATAGATATACTATGTCAAAGTTAGTAAATATGGGTGCAGATGTATGTATAGATAAAGATATAGATATAGATATAGATATATATTGGTTATAACGTTGGACTACGGAACAAAAGAAACAAGTGATAGTTAATGGTTAAAAAATCGAGCTGATTATTAGAAATGTGTAAATAAATAAATGGAAATAAAAAAACATCTAGAAAAGTTAGGTAAAATATTTAAAACACTTTGGAAGAATAAAAACTGAAAAAATAGCAATGATAGTTTTGGACCTAATATCTAATATAAGTATCTAAAAGTAGGGTCATTGAATTCAGCAAGATCACAATCCTGTGAGAATTCAATAGTTTGATCTTTTTCACTTTGTTTTTTGTTATCCCATCTGTATTTGAAAATGATTGCAACCGCTGCACCAATATTTAGACAATAACAAATAATCCAAGATCTGAAAGCATTGGAATACAATGGAGCATCACTAGCACGGAATAATTGTGGACCTCCAATATTACAAGCACAATAGATAACAAAAATAGAACAATTAACAAGTGTCCTTCTTGTGGTACCTCTAAAATTTGAAGCAGCAATTGATAAAATAAGTGGGAAAATTGCTGGTTGAGTTTGTAAGAAATAATAACCAAGTAGTTTAACACCTTTTGATTGACCTTTGTAACACAATGAACCACCAATAATAGATAACAAAATGACGACAATCATCATATGACATCTTTGATTTTTAAAACGTGAAGCAATAATACCAGTGGATGAAATTGAAATCCAAGAAATAACTGAACCTGGAACATTAAATAACGTTGTATCAATTGCTTTGAACTTAAAACTTTCTAGGATGATGAAACCATAACTTAACATACCACTGTTTGGTAAAATACATAAAACGGTCGAAGCTAAAAGTAACCAAACATTAACATCCATTGCTGTTTCTTTAACTTGATCCCAATTCCATTTGGTTTCAACTTTTGATTGCTGCATATTTTGTCTATAGAACTCTTTTTCATCTGAATTCAAAAAATGTGCAGTTTCCGGTGAATCAGGTAAAAAGAAAAACATCACTATACTCCAAAGTAAAGTAGCACCACCATAAACAATAAAAATATATCTCCAAGGACTTAATTTTCCTCCAATATGACCTAAACCATATGAAGCAAAATTACTGACAATACCACCAATATCAGTACCCGCAAACCATAAACCAGTCCTAGATGGTTGTTGCTTACGTGTCCACCACATTGAGGTCATGAAAACAAAAGTTGGACTAACAGCACTTTCTAATAGCCCAAGAAAAAATCTGGCAGCAAGTAAACCTCCAGTAGTTTGACAACCGGCAGAAGCTGTTAAAACAACTGCCCATAAAAAGACTGTAATCGAAATAAATTTACCAAGTGGGACAATTTGGACAATTCTCGTGACAAAAAAATCACCAAACAAATAACCAAAATAGAAAATTGATGAAGTCCATGAATAATCTTGGCCCTTCATCCCAAGATCTGTTCTTATACCAAAAACAGAACCCGAAGATAATGATAATTTATCCATAAATTGTAAACCGTAAGTAACAAGCATTATAGTTAAAACGTGGTAATCAACTTTTCTGAACATTTTTTTTTCGTTAACACTAGCAATAGGAGCCTCAGTTTCAATTACATCTTCACTCACAGAAGATGATTTAACATCAACATATTCCTTATCCGACATAATTATTTTTTTCTTCTAAATGCTAATTAGTATGACCGTTGACTATCTTATAGAAATAGTATAATAGAATTAAAGTAAAAAATAATTAAAGCTATTCAAAAAATTTATATGATATAAGATTATTTTTTTAAAAAAAGGAGATTGTATTTCTAATATATATATATTGATAGATGATGAAAATCGAAATATATTAGATTCCTAAATCGAACAATATTTATTCAAGCCAATAGTTGCTATCAGTAATAAAAACAAATTTTCAAAAGAAGTTAATTAACGAGTTAATTAGTTAATTTACAAATGTTCATTGTATCAATAAAATAAAGTAGTAGTTATTAGGATATTATTCATAAAATTGTCGTATTGATAGATAAAAAGAAAAAAAAATCCGTAGTGTTACTCGATTTCTTGTCTGACTTGATAAAGAACCTCGGCCGAGATATTAGATCTTCCAATAAAATGTTTTTCGCCTCATGAAGTGTCATACCTCGGCCGAATAGTCGATTGTCACCTGGGATTGATTAACAGATAGATTACGCAAAATTTACATTAGATTTCTTTGCAAGGTCCACAAACTCTAAATACTCTAATTACTCTAATTACTCTAAATCATCTAAATGTTCATATTTTTCAACTGGCTTCAGATCAAATAGAGATTGCTTAGATTAATCATGACATTGGATCATAATTCAGAAACTAACAGGAAAGTCCCAATATGGATAGATTGCGATCCAGGACAAGATGACATTATTGCCATTGCCTTGGCAGCATACAACGAAAATTTTAATTTACTGGGCATTTCAACAGTTCATGGTAATACATCACTAAAAAATACAACCAGCAATACACTAAGATTTTTGACTGCTATTAGTAAAACAGATATTCCAGTTTTCCCGGGTTCTTCTTTACCGCTTTCTGATGCTAATGTTGAAAGTATAATTGATAGCATAATGAGTTGTCCTGAAGTTCACGGTAAAACAGGTCTTAATGGCTCAAAATTACTTCCAGCACCAAGATTTAAAGCCAAGGATCCAGCAGAATTCTTCCCTTATTTAAAGAAATTAGTTGAACAATATAATGGGGAATTGAATTTGGCTGCAATCGGCCCATTGACAAATATTGCCTTATTTTTTAAAAAATACCCAGAATTAAAAAAGAAAATTAAATTTCTAACCATAATGGGTGGTGGATTTAAACGATTCAATAAAAATGGTAATACAGAATTTAATATTATAGCTGATCCAACAGCAGCTAATGAAATTTTAAGTGATCCCAATCTCTCAGATCGAATTATTTTGGCTCCCCTTGATGTCACTCATATACCTATTGCTAATCAACAAAGACGGAGTTTAATTCTAAACTCACCTAGTGTCGAAGCTGCCTCGAATTTCCGGGCTCTAATGTTTGAATTAATTCAATATTTTTATGATAGAATTAAACTGAGACGTGGCCCAGATTACCAAGGCCCAAGCGTTCATGATCCTGTTGCTGTTGCAGCATTGTTACAAATGAATGATACTAGTATCGATCTTGGATTCACATTTGTAAGACGAAATTTACGAGTCTTAGTTGGAGGAGAACAAGACGGCGTTGTTGAAGTTTTAAATGAGGGAACAGACGGTGTAATTGTTTTACAGGATATTAATTCGGAAAAGTTCTGGGATTTAATCCTTAATGCTTATAATCGTATAGATGAGATTGCTTACATTAATACAGTTAATCGAGATGATTTAATCAATGAATGTAATAATTTTGAAAATTTATTAAATATATAGAAACTATATTAATATTGTCTATCGTTTAATCTCATATCTACTTCCGTTTTAAATAACTCAAATCTAATTCGTCATTTCTTTTAATCTTTGTTGAAAGTTACAGAGTCATCTCATACCGCAGATTGTCTTATCAAATTATTGTGCGATAAAACCTCGGCCGAAAATAATTTCTACATTTTTTTGGGAATTTTATTATTCTTTCAAAATACAACGATAGAAGATTGGATAAGGCATTCTATTAATTTTTTGCCAATCAACTTTACATATCTGGAATATCTGAATTTGCTGATTTTTCAATATCATTTTAGGAAAATAAAAGTCTTGAAGTATTATGAAAGGGATTTTGAACCTTTATCTCCCTTCTCTCATTTTTAAAATATCGATTACAATCATTCAATAAATTTTAGGATATAATGACTGTACCATTGGAAGCAAACATTACTGAAATATGTCATGGAATGCCAAAAGTTGAACTCCATTGCCATCTATTTGGAACAATTCGTAAGGATACTTTTGAATATTTGAACGAGAGAGAAGGAAATATTTTTACCCAAGAAGAAATTAATGCATATTTCACAAGAGGTGAAAAGCCTGTTGGAGTTTTAAGAGTGCTTAGAGCTCTTGATTCACAGCTAGTTAAATACCCTGAAGATCTCTTTAGGATGACATGTGAATACTTGGAGTTTGCTAGAAGCCATAATATTCTTTATACGGAATTTTTTTGGAATCCAACGGGTACAGTTTTAGAATCAAAAATTCCATTTAAAAAGGCTCAAGAATCAATCATCAACGCTATAGACACTATGGAAGAAAAAATAGGTATAACAGGAAGATTGATTTGTGCAATTGACAGAGAAGCTGAACCAAAATTTGCTGTTGAAATGGTTGACTGGATGATATTAAATAAATCCCCTAAAGTTATTGGAATTGGAATTGATTATAGAGAAAATGACAGACCGCCGCAATTATTTCTTGAGGCATATAAGAAGGCAAAAGATAACGGATATAAATTAACAGCCCATGCGGGTGAATTTGGTATGCCATGGAATAATGTTGATTATGCTCTAAACTCTTTAAAGGTTGATAGAATAGATCACGGGTATACTGTTATTGATAATCCAAAATTAGTTGATCAATGCTTAAAGCAGAATGTTATTTTTACGGTTGTACCAACAAATTCATATTATTTAAGAACTTTATCACCACAAGAATGGGCTCTTAAACATCCAATCAGAGAAATGGTTAAATTGGGGTTAAGAGTTCATCCAAACACGGATGATCCTACTTTGCATCATGTTAATGCAACCAAAGCATGGGAAATGATGGTAGAATGTTTTGGATGTACTATTAGCGATTTAAAAAGCTTTTGTCTTAATGGTATTGATGCTGCTTGGGTCGATGATGATATTAAAGAAAAATGGAAAAAAGAATGGAGTTGTTACTTTGATCCTTTTTTATAATTTATATTTAAAATAAGGTTTAAGTTAGTTTAATTCATTTAATCCAAACTGGAATCAATTTTAATTATGTTGTAAAATAAATGTGAATAATACTTACTATATACTATCTAACTCAATATTTTAAAATGAGCACAAAAAGTAAAAACTTTTTTAAAATGATTAATGAAAATATTCAAAACTTTTTTACGATATATTTGTGCTCTTTGGGAAACACTCTATATTACATTAGAAATATAGTTTTATCAATGTGGTAGTAATAATCTTTGAAACAGATTCACTTTAATAATTTGACCTTAAATATATCAGTTTTACATACATGAAATACCAATGCCCAAATAAATTTAGGTTTTTAGGAAAAAATCATGACTTCATTAACATTACCTTGATATTTCTTATTTTCTACATTTAACTATATTCAAAATAAAGTTGCTATTACACTATAACAATTTTAGTATTACAGGAAGAATAAAAGCCTTGTTCTTTATAAACAGTTTACAATATCTAGTGACAAATTTTGCATAATTTAGAAATGAGTTGATCCACTAAAATTGTGATTTTTACTCATCAAAAATCTCTTTCGGATCATGAATTGCACTAATGATGCCAAAGCTCTATTTATGCATTTACCAGTTTATACTAAACCTTTCACAGATTGAATTTGAAAATTAGTTAGCTGCAAATATAAATAGACATATACGAATGATAATATATTAAACTAGAAAATTACATTTCTTCCCTTCTTATTTTTCTTCTTATTTTTGGATTTGTTGCTAGAGGCACTGTTTGGTTTTAATTCAGCTGGTGCTTCAACCTCTGTCTTTTCATTTTCCAAAAGTTCAGGTTCTTCTTCTCCTTCTTCTTCCTCTCCTTCTTTTTCTTCTTCTTTTTCTTCTTTTTTATCACCATTAACATGAGCGGTTTCATCATTATTATTAACTTCACTGGATTCGAGATTTTTTCCTGTAGTTTCAGCTTTTGCTTCGGTTGGTTCAGTTTTGGTTGATTGAGAAGGATTAATGGATGCTATTTCCTGTTCCGGCACTGAATTGACTTCTTCTATATTGGAATCACGTTCAGGCACTATTGGTCGTTGCTGGTCGTCTTCGGTCGATAGCAATGGCATTGATTATTGAGGTTCTTTTTCTTCAATAGGATTTGCAATTTTTGGTTCTTTTGCAATTGGTTCCTCTGTAAATGCTTGCACTGGTTCTGCATTTATCTCTTCATCGGCTGGCTCTTATTTGTTAGATTCGGTTGTTTGTCCTTCAGTCACTGATTCCTCTGATTTGAGCTCAGAAGTCCAGTGCCAAACCACCATCAATTATTTATCACGAAATGGCTTTTTTTGCCATAAGAACTATTAGGCGTGATTAATCTCCAGTTTTATGTTATTTGCAATTCATTAAAAATAAGAGAAAATTTTCCTATATAAAGATTAATAAGCCACTAACAAATGAATAATTTTGAATATGGGCAATCACTTTATTAAATATCGCATTACAATAAAAATGAAAATGAGTATCTTTTTATATAGAATGTTTAGAATGGTATTTAATATAGAGTCTTGGTTTTCACTGGACTGATAAGCAGTTTTCAGAGGATAAATCAATATATTGTGAAAACAAAAAAAGCATCAAGTTTTTATTTATCTTTTATACTAATTTGGTACCTGATTGTCTTAGGCCCAATTTGCTAACATATTTTTGAATCAGAGATAAGATATCAAAAAAACAAAAGATTGTTTTTTAAGTTGCACTACGTTTTAACCAAATCATATGTCATTAATAAAAAAGCATTAGTGATTAAAAAATTAGGTGGACAAAATTTAAAAATTTAAACACCAGTTTGAAAAGAATAATACTTTTACATATCGAGACATCAACTAATTTTTGGATTTCAGGATTTAGTTTGTTTAGCTTAATACCAAGCGGTATAATTATAGGAAGCTTAACATTTAAATTTAAAATAAAGTTTAGTTTCCAAATGTGGGAAAGTTCCTAGCGCTGCCCTTTAAGCTATTTATCAGAATGTGATGTGACTAATAGAAGCAAATAAACATTCTCCTTTTCTCTTATTTTTGTGAAATAATTTACTGAGTCGCCTGTGTGGTTTATGAGTAAATATTACAACAGAAGTTTTTACTTCAGCGGTATAATTCTATTAATCTTATTACTAATCAACCATTCATTTATACATGAGAAAATTGTATGATAGTCTTTCTATTGTATAAAAACGCATGATATTCACAAGTATAAAGGCTATTTATCTATATAGTCAAATTCAATGTTTTTTCTTTAATGGATTTCATATTTTTGGTATTTTTTAGCTTGTTTATTCTATATTGACAAGCATTCAGCGTTCTTGTTGGAAATCTGGCCGCAATCTCTCTCCAATTTAAATCGGAGTTTTTCTTCAATTTAAGTAGTAATTGATCCTCTTCTTCTGTCCAAAGTTTAAATCTTCTTTTAGGCTTTCGCAGCTGTTCCAAACTTAACTTTTCCTGTGGTGGTAATTTTTTTATATGAGATATATCAACAAAAACAAATTTGGAGCTACAATTATTTCGACTTTTTATTTTTTTAACACTAGCATTGTGTAAGTGAGGTTTTAATTTCATTGTTTTATTTAAAACGTTTTTGTCGTCAATTTCTTTCCGTGGTATTGCTGAAGGCAGGTTTTGCTTATACTCTTGAACATTTGGAATTTCTTGTTTCGCAAAGTAAGGTAATGAGTTATTCAAAATAAATTGGTTATTTTGATATGATGATTGAAACCCGTATGAAAACAGGACTGGCAGATTGACCAACTGTGTTTGTGGGGAATATATTAGAAGAGGTTGTGGTAAGGAAACAGATGGTTTTACTCTATAAAAATGTTGATGTGTATTGGGAAACATTTAATATAGATTTATTTTAATCAATGTAAATATATTTGTAAAGCTTTTTGAAACGTATGAATAATATCTCTAGTGCTTTTTTTAATATAATTTGAAGTATTAAGTTATACTGTGATATAACGAAAGAAAAGTAATATAAAAATTTTTGGTATATTAAAAGGAAACTGAAGACGATAATTCTTTACAATTACTTTTATAAAAAAAAAAAGAAAGTATGTTTAAGTGATATCGTTTGAACGCGGAGTTTATGTTCTCTTGATTGATTCTTTATGTCCAGAACTGGACTCCTGGGTTGATGAGAATGCACATACATCCACAAGTGTAAATAAGCAAAAGATAGATATGATCGGAATTTTCTACTCTGAGCGCTGTTAGGAACAGTGCTTCACCACATATATCCACAAACATTGGGAATGCGAGATGCTCAAAGTTTTCGAACTTCCTTTAGAGTTTTCGGATAAAATTATTCATTTACGCAAATGAATATTTTCTATGACTGCCATCGTTTAGCCTTAACTTAAAACATTCAATACAGAACTTATAGTGGCAATTTCAATTTTAAGAGAAACCATAGCACCTCCTTGCGTTTTCTACGTCATCCCTTCTGATCATCCTTCATTTTGTTGCTTACTATCCTTTTATTAAATTTTTTTCAAGGCCCCATGTGTTAAATAACACATTTTTGAGACAATTCAGTTTTTAAAATTAGCAACATTTATTGTTGAATGTTCGTGCAACCATTTTTTTTAGTATACACAATTAACACTTGGCAAATGGTATTATACCAATGGTTGGGAAACATTTATAAACGTCGAAAAATAGTTTGTTGATATGTACTATTATGATTCAAGTCATATGGCATAATAATTTTATTGAGTTTTATTCTATTCTTTTATGAAATTATGTTAACCTTGTTAAAGACGCAGAAAGTGGTAATTACTTTTTTTTCAAATCCCAGACATACATACATACACGGGAGTTCAAATTAGTTACTTATTATTTCGCGGGTACACGTAATGTGTGGGCGTTTGTCTCGTTTTAATTAGTTAGTGCATCAATTAATAAGAAACTATTAATTAGTAAGATGCCAGTAATTCTTTGTTTAACAAATTTAATTCAATTATTCTATTGGTAAGGCAATAACCTACAAAGTTTGTAATGTCTCCTTTCAATAATTGAATAGCACTTCAAATATTTTGAAATTACCGAGAAAATGCCATTAACAGTAAACAGCTATGTGCACACAGTTATTTTAATACATATGGCTCTGAAATTCCGTCCAATCTGAAATAACTTAAATGTCAAATAATTTTTTTTCTAAAAGAAAACAAGTGTTTTCTAAGAACTCATCAGTTTGTTTGAGTGATTACAATAAAATTGTTTAAAATTCGATAGAATTAATTCGAAATTTAACAAAAAAGTAAAAAATTTGCCGAAGTTTAACAAAAATAAATAACCGAAAATTAATTCTTTTTATAGTCCAAAATAACTTTGTTAAAAATTAAAAATTAATATCTTTTGCATTGTTACTTAAATTGATTATAACCATCCTTGCATACTATATTATGGGATACGTGCTGCTGTTAATGCCTTTGGTTGTTTACGTCCATTATAAAAAATTTAATTCGTGAATTAATCTAGTTTTCAATAAAGTTTTAACTTTTTTGATGCAGTTCTAAATGCCAGATACAATGTATTTTGTGACAAATACCAAACTATTGTCGGCGTTTCGTCGAAAACAAAAAAATCAAAAAAATCAAATTAATCCAAATAATAGGACATTTCCACATTTTTGTGTCCATTAAAAACATATTTTCTTTTTAGATTAGAAGCTTGAAATAATGTTAGAAGTAGAGGGCTGAAAAATGTGTAGTTTTGGCTCTTATCTTTTAAAATGAAGACTCCAATTTATGTAGTATAAAATTTTACAACGGGGGTCGGGCTCACCCAATGAAAATACTGCTTTCAACGCTATATGTTCAATTTTTCTCACGTAAATGTTACCCTGACACACAAATAAATCCCGACCAGAAACGTGCGTTTTATGCTATTTGAAGATTGTTCTCAGGAAACAAAGTAAAAATGTTTACAGCTCTTAACTGCGTACCCAATAACATGATTCAATTGAAAAAATCAATTTTTTTATATTACAAAAATCAAAATGAATTTTCTTATATAAGTAGTAAAATGCACGACATGATATTCCGGTGTAATCTTTAATTGTTGTCTTTTATACAGAAAATTTGTTTCATAGGTGAAATTTGTGCGTTTTGCATGCAGTTATAGAGTTGGATAAACAAATTATAGCGTAATAAAATAAACTTTTGCAGCTACCAAAACAAAAATTAACAAATATCTAAATTTCATGCACATTACTCTAATTTATTCTAAATTATATTGGAAAACCATCCTATTTTCATGCAAAATATATTCACGATATTTTAGCCTATTATAACATCACAAATATCATCCCAAAACTATTTAGATAAATTATTTGGATAACTGACTGTAAATTAATGATGGCTCTGAACCGAAGGAACCGAGCCTTGTTAAAAAAATAAAAAATATTTCAATCAAGGTTACAGACTTTTTCATTCTCACTTAGATAATTTGAGCTATAGAATCTTTATTCTATGAAAATGTATATTACCACTTTCTTGTTTATGTCTAACATATAAACTCAGCAAAATCTAATGCTATACGCTGTTTTTTTGAAGCTGTCATAGTCTACTGCTTGAAGATATAAAAATGAAATTTGATTTCAATGCTTAATTCTTTAATTATTCAATACTTACTCAACTATGGATATCACCCGTTTGGCTGTTTTGTTTGACTTCCCTACTGGAAGTCCAACTATTTTCGCTTTTGATACTACAAGTTTTGCAATTTCAAACCACTTGTCGCTCAATGGAATTCAAATCTTGATCCGGCCTATTGTGTGAACGCTGAAATTACAAATTGTTTTATTGGTATGATGCGTGAACTGTTTTTTTTATTCCAGTCTATCATCGCTTCGTATAATTTTTTTTTTTATTCTGTCGTGGACTTTTTAAGAAACCAGTGTTTTTCACTAATTCATTTTGATAGCATATATATATGAATTATCTTGTTGATGTTTTCCAATGCTGATACCCACACTGCCGACTAAATATTACACTATAAAAATTATTTTATTCCATCTGCAGCTAACTCTTATAAATTGGAAACCCAAAACATACAGCTGTTATGAAACCCACATGTAGATATCAGTGGAACAAATAATGCAAATATACAAATAATGGTGTATCAAGTCTGGTTCCGACAATAGTAAAAATGCCACTACATTTCATAACTAATTATCTATCAACGGAAGGGTTAGCTAACCCGAATATTTTCCGCCTCAAGCGCAGCTATAAGCTAACCAGTATGGATATATTTACCAAGTGATATCTCGTCTTGCCAACTTAAAGGTCTATAACCGTTCATATAATAAAAGCACTACCGTTGCTTGTAATAGCTAATCTAAATACATTTGTGGCTAAGGTTTTTTGAATAATATTATTTTAGATTAATCTTTTTGAAAAAGACTATGAGCAAGGAATATGAAATAAATAAAATAGAAACGGAGTTTGTTAATATTACATTAAAATTAAACATAATAACGTTGGATTCCAACCGTAATGACGCTGATAAAATATACCAATTTTTTAAATAGCAAATATAGTCATAATAAGGGGATAATATTATCTTTCTATACATATTTGTTTCATGAAACAAAGGTAATGTCATAATATGTTTATCCTTCATGTCATATAATTTGTTCGGACGTTTTTTTTTGTAAGATATGGTGCGAAATATGTGGTTTCTATAGTTAAATAACAAAAAAAACATGAGGGATGAGAAATTATTATACATAAAAAAAGTACTTTGTACAGGATTCAAGGTTTTTAATCCCTTTCATAAGAACAGACCTTTGAATATCTACGTTACTTCTTCAGGACAAACTTAGAATTTGTTTCTGCCGATACGGGAAAAATTTGAGTTTATGTTGTGCAAGATTTATATCCTTTTTACTTTCAAGTCCGACTAAAATATGGATACGCCTTCCTTAAATATATTTAAACGAATGATCACAATCAGTACATAAAAGTAATTAAATAAAATAAATGAAATAAATGAAATAAATTGGAAATTATTCTTCTAATGATAAACCAAGCGCTTCTCTTTGAGAGTTCGAAGCGGGATCAAAGAAAGGCAATTCGGCCAAAGAGGTAACCCTAGTACCGTGTCTTGGAAGGTCTCCTTCATGATCCCAAACAGCTCTATGTTGAGAAATTCTATTATCCCAAATTGCAGAAGTGCCAAATCCAGGTTTTGATTTCCAATTAAATCTAACTTGAATATCGGCATTCTTCTCGTAGATATCAAACAAATAATTTAAAATTAAATCAGACTCAACTGGCGAGACACCTAAAATTCGTCTAGTCATACCCCTATTAATAAACAAAGACTTCCAACCAGTAGCAGGATTTGTTCTAACCAAAGGATGAACTCTTTCAATATTTTTTGGACCACCAAAAGGATCATCCCTATCTAAGTACTTATGAGCAGAAAAATAAACAGCCTTTTTACCATCCAAAAATTTCTTAAACTCTTCACTTAATTTATCATAAGCACCATAACCAGATGCCCATAAAGTATCACCACCAACATCTGGAATCGCGTCTAAGTGTAAATGAGTGATACCAGCTGGCTGTCTTTCATGAACCAAATCTGTATGCCAAACTGTACTGGAACGTAATTCATGTCTAACATAATCCCAATTACCATAATTATTATTTTTAAAAGTAATAGGGAAACCATTCTGGATTCCGTAATCCGGCCAAATAATTGTAGTCCCAGGCAATCCAGGAACTCTTGTTGCCTGAGGATGAACTTCAACGTTACCCCAATAATTGCCCAATTCTAATTGTTTTTTAGGAGATAATTTTTGGTCCTTAAAAAAAACAACACCTCTTTCAGCAATCAGCAAAGCCAATTCATCTTTTTGTAAGTCAGTTAGATCTTCTAGTTGTAACCCAACAATTTCAGTTCCAATATGTGTAGTTAAGTTCTTGATTTCCTTAGCCGCACCAAATAAAGCTTTTTTCTCAGGGTCAGCATTTTTTCCGCGCTCAAAAAATGGCAAGTCCTGGTTTCTGATCTCAAATGCTTCATCCAAAAAGACTGGAATATCTTTTATATCAGGAACTTCAGGATAACCTTGACTTAAATCAACACCACCTTCGATGAGCCTCTTTTTAGTTGATTCAGGTAACAATTTTAGGCCCTCTATATCTCTGCCAGGTTGGAGTTTAATTTTACTGAAGGATAAACTATTTCTTGATCTTATTAATTTCTCAACTTTTTTATCAAGAGATTCAACTTGAATAAAACTATCAGGATTTAATGTAGCAGTTAGTGTTTCGGATGTCATTTTTGTTTTTCTTACTAAAGTACAAATCGAAACTGATAACAGAACTTGGAATCTGTATTTATTTAAATAGATTTCAAAAATGCCACAGTTGGATTTTAGTTTACTAATCATTTAGGAAGCCACAATCTTTTTAAGCATAATAATCACCACCACCACCATTGCTATAAAGTTATTATCAACATTAGAGCATTTGTTTCTACCACCACCACATTTTTGTAATTATATTTGTCATCCAAAATGAAATCGTTTAATTTGTTTTCTTGTAGTTTCAATGCTCGAAATTGTTTTGAAGATCATCAGACCACCAACCTGAGTATTGGCTGTCATAAACAATTATTTAATGAAACTATAGATTGAAAGAAGAGGAAATAAATCCGAGCGTTGATGAACAGTATTAACATTTCTTTGATTTCATATTATCAATTTTATGTAGGTAATGCTAATAATTATTTGCCTGATTTAATTCTGCAATCAATTTAGATTATACTATAAAGCTGTGCTTGATCAGAAATTATTTCATGTTTTGATTCACAAATATGCTAATAAAATATTATGAAAAAAAAGAAAACAAATAACAAAATTGAAATTTCTGAATAAAATGTATATTATACTTAAAATTATAGTGCGATACACTACAACTACAATATAATTAATAGCTACATTTATTACCTTTCAAAAGAATCCATACAAAAGACCATAACTTTTCTCACAAGGCCTTCACTATTTATTTTCTCGTCAACATACTAATATGCATTCGTAAGTTAATATAATTTGTACTAATGTTTCATTGAATATTTATTCTAAAAAAGATTAAGAGTATACAATGGATGTAGGAACATCTGATTTGATCCCGTCCCACTTTGTATGATAAACTAGGCCTGCCTTCATAACGAACATTAGATTTTCTTCAGGTTTATCCAAAATGGTAATGTCCTCAAGTGGATTCTTTTCAAGTAATATCATATCAGCATAAAAACCCTGTTCAATCTGTCCGATTAATTTTTCACACTTCATAATTTTTGCAGGGTTAATGGTTGCAGATTGCAAAATTTCAACAGAGTTCAAAACTTTAGATCTAACAAGAAATTCATTACTTTGATATGCCGACAAGTTACCCAACAAGTCCGAACCGTAACATATTGTGACACCATGATTTTTTGCAATTAGCAAAGATTCTAAACCTTTTTTCAAAACAATAGCATTCTTGGATTTTGCATCCTCTGGTAAAAATTCACTAAATTGATCTGATGCTAATACTTTGTAACTAACCAAAGTTGGAGTTAAAAAACATCCATTTTCAGCCATCAATTTGGCACTTTCAGCATCAATCAAGTTACCATGTTCGATACCTTTAACACCATATTTAACGCACCTTTTAATACTTTCCGGAGTATAAGCGTGTGCAGTAACATACGAGCCGTAAGTACTCGCAACTTCGACAATTGATTTCAATTCATCTTCAGTAAACTGTAAATGTGAAATTTTATCGGAGGGAGAGGCAACACCACCACCACTCATAACCTTAATAAAACTTGCTCCACGTCTAAAATTTTCTCTTGTGACTTTCATGCATTCACTAACACCATCTGCAACAACTCCTAAGTTGGTTAAATGGCACTCACAACTATCTGCTGCAAAACCAGGTAAGTCAGTTTCTCTCATATCACCATGACCACCAGTTTGAGATATTGCAAACCCACAAATGAATGAACGTGGACCGTATATAACATTATCGTTGATCGCATCAACGACAAAATGTTCCAATCCACCACAATCTCTGATTGAAGTAAAACCTCTTTCAAGCATTGCCTTACAATGGGAACCAACTCTCATCAACATAGTAGTTTTTGGTAATCTCATGGTTCGACGTAAACCGTTTTCACCTTGAACTGCAACAATATGAACATGAAAATCGAACAAACCTGGGCAGAGATATTTCCCCTTACAATCAATTGATTCATAGATTTTCTTGTCATATGAATAGCTCTTAGGAAATATTCCTTCAATATTGCCATCTTTAATCAAAACCATTGAATCTTTAATAGTAATACCATTTAAAGTATCAATGATATTGACGTTATAAAAAGCATAATGTGTTGGATTTGGCAATTTCCAAGGTTTCTTCACTTTATCAATTGGTTTATTAATACCTTCATTAACATCTAGATCTGGGATCATCATTTTTACTTTGTTGGATACTAAATAATATGTTTGTGATTCAAGGGCATACTAATTGTGGGCATTTGCTAGATATTTATAAAACTACACTTATAATGTATTAGATTTGATAAACTCCGGAATTTACTAATGAGGAAATGCCAACAAAAAAACGGATTATAGTTTATCAGATGTCATACTAGCAATAGATATGAGTAATTCTACTATTGCAGATAAGGAAAAACGATGATCATCCACGGATAAGATAAACAAAAAAATCCACGAATCGATGAAAAAGTAAAAGCCACCGGTATTTCCCTTTCAAGAAATCCAGATTTCTTTTTTTTTTTCTATTGATTTTATCTTTTAGGCAGACAAAGTAGAAACTTTCGAGATAGTGCCCACTTACTTATTGGCTATCACTTTGGCCATGTCTATATTGTTAGCTTTATCCTTACTCATGCCTGATAAGACCAGATTAGACGATTGTGCTTACTATCCTCGCTAGGAGTTAAACTATTTCTTTATCATTTACTGTTTTCGTGTTTAACAAATCGAGTGTTGTTATCTAAGAATTATCAATTAATTTACAAACATATAAAAGGTTTAGAAAGTTTGCAACTTATTAATCAATATCAATCTCGTTATTATTATTATTATTATTATTATAGACAGATTATTTAACAAGCTCTGAATAAATAAAAATGTCTATTTCAAAATCAAACGAAGATATCAGTATTGATATAAAAAAGAATTATAGTGAATCCGTCGAAGTTATTTCTAATGCTGTTGAAAACAGTTTAGTTGATTACACTCCGGAAGAAGAGAAAAGAGTTGTTCAAAAGATTGATAGAATGGTTTTGCCATTGTTATGTTTGGTGTTTTTCTCCCAGTATATTGATAAACAATCCTTGTCGTATGCTGCAGTTTTTGGACTAAAAACCGATTTAAAATTAGCCGGTTTGGAATACTCTTGGTTAACTTCTGGATTTTATCTTGCTCAACTAGTTTCTCAATTTTTTTACACTTATTTATTATCAAAATTCCCAATTAAACTTGTCACTGGTATATCTGTCATTATTTGGGCTGCCGTTTGTATGTGCTTAGCCGCCCCAAACAATTTTGCTGGCATGGTTACTGTTAGATGCTTCCTAGGTTTTTTTGTAGGTTGCGTGGCACCTGCTTTTGTTATTGTTACCTCTGTCTATTATAAAAAATCAGAACATAGCTCACGTACTGCAATCTGGATATCATGTAATGCAATTGCACAAGTTTTATGCTCCTTTTTGGTTTATGGTATCGCAAGGAATTCGAAACTCAATCTTGCTGTTTGGAGAGTTACATTTTTAGTTTGTGGTGCGTTCACACTTTTTGCTGGTGTTTTATTCTTAGCATTTGTTCCATTTTCACCAAACAAAGCTTTTTTTTTGACCGAGAAAGAAAAACTAATTGCTGCTCAAAGATTATTATCCGAATCTGACAGGGGTGAAAAGTACGAGTGGAACTGGGATCAAGCTAAAGAATGCCTCACTGATTGGGGTACGTGGTTTGCATTTTTATGTGGTGTTTTAATTACAATTACTGCTGGTCCAATTATATTTTCATCTTTAATGATTCAAGACTTTGGTTATGATAAATTTGACACAATTAAGTATGGTTCACCATCCGGTGCAGTTCAATTAACATTTATTTGGATTGGTGTTGCTATGTTGCATTTTGTTCCAAAACAAAGATCCATCGTGGTTTGCTTATTGACATTAGTTCCAATTGCTGGTAACATCATGTTATTAGTTATGAGAAATGATTCAGGCTGGGGATTAATTGTGGGTTCATGGTTAGGCTCTTGTGTTACATCATTCTATGCTATTTTGCTAAGTTTGAACGCTTCTAACATAAGAGGAAATACAAAGAAATCAATCGTGAACAACATTTTCTATGTTGGATATAGTCTTGGATGTATTATCTTCCCACAATGGTGGAACTACACCAAAGATCCAACATATAAAAATGGTCTAATTGTTGACATTGCAGCATGGGCTTTCTTTTTAATTCTTGTTATTGCGTACCGTTTCAAATGTGTCTATGAAAACAATAAAAGGGATAAATTGGCGGAACAAGGTTTAATTCCGGATTATAGTGATGCGGTCGATTTGACTGATGTTCAAGATTTGAATCATAGGTACAGTTACTGATTGTAATGAGTGGTTACGGATAGTTTTTGGCTCTCCATGTGTTCATCTTACTATCGTTCTTTGTTTGCTGTTTTTTTCTCATTTTTTCAATATTTTATTTCGACCTTTTTGTCTTCCAATTTTTATTGTCCTAGTTTCTGTGAGTAAATTACCATATATTTTTATAATAATATTTTTTAAATCTGAATAAACGAAACTTTTTTACGTTTGAACCTTTTGTGATTGGACCTACCTAAAATATTTTACCAACATTTTTACTTGAAACACTTTCAGAAAGGTATTACTTTTCTGTTCGATATTACATTTTTAACTTCGTCTTCGAATGACATTGTATCTAAACGCTGCATGCATATAAATGACCTAAATCTCTACTAAATTTTCAATAATTATTGTAATGAGCTTACATGTATTGTTTAAGTATAAAAACATGGAAAACTAGTAGTATAAGACTGAGCAAAAAAAAGAAAGGAATGACGTTTACGAAACAGAAAGTTTTTTTTCAACTGTGATTTATATCACCGCATTAGCAGTCTAGATATTTTAGTCCCTAACTAAAAATCCACTTCCAAGCACATCATCTTTGTCTATAACCCAACTTGAAAATCCTAATAGATTAGCGTTTCCTTCAACTTCTGGAATGACAGCATCGTAACCTTCAAATTTTAATGTATCAATTACTTTTCCTTTGAATATTGAACCAACAATTGATTCGTTAACAATATACTCATCTTTTTTGATAACCCCTCGTGCAAACAATTGTGCAACCCTTCCCGCAGTACCTGAACCGGTAGGTGAACGATCAATCTGTTTGTTTGCAAAAATACAGACATTGGCCTGAGTTGCATCTTTTGAATTCGGATCATTATCAATAATTGTACCATAAATATGATTGATTTCAGGAATTAGGGGATGAACAACTTTATATTTGATGTTGGCTGCAGTTTTCACTTCATCACCTAACTTTTTTAACGTTTCAATTTGGGAAACGTCAATGTTAAGATCTAAACATTTTGAATTCATGTAAAAATAAAATGCACCACCAAATGAAATATCTCCTTTAACTTCACCAAATGATGGTGTAGAAACACTGACG
Organism: Kregervanrija pseudodelftensis; assembly: GCA_030580115.1. NCBI lineage: Eukaryota > Fungi > Ascomycota > Pichiomycetes > Pichiales > Pichiaceae > Kregervanrija > Kregervanrija pseudodelftensis. The sequence continues at coordinate 53,351 of JAKTSJ010000033.1, forward strand.
TCTTTCAAATAAATAAATGAAGGAACGTTGGTAAATCTTACATTTCCCGGTTTTTTCCCATCCCATTTAACAAAAGCTTCAATATATCCACAGGGAGCATCAATTTTTACTTTTGTTTCAGGCACGGTTCTTTCAACCCAGCCAAGCCTAACAGCAATAGAGGATAAAGCAATTATTCCATGTCCACAGTGATCACTATAACCTTCATTATGGATAAAAATTATACCAAAATCGGACGTTTTAGAAACAGGTTCAGTTAAATAACCACCGTACATATCAGGATGCCCTCTCGGTTCCCACATCAAAGATTTTCTAATATCGTCATGATTTTCCATTACCCATTGTCGTTTAGCAACGATAGTTTCACCCTTAAGTTTGGGTAAACCACTTGTTATAATTCTAAATGGCTCACCACCCGTGTGAGCTTCCACAGTTTGTATTACACGATCCATTATTTGAGATTGGAAATATAATTTAATAATCTTCTTTTTCTTCAAGGTAAATGAGTTAGTTTGTGTCACTTATTTATTTATATTTGTTGTTCTCGATCTCATAAAATTTACGCTCGAACAGATAGCGGCAGGCATTTCCTATCTGGGAAATATGCGGGCCGCGAGATCCCTAAATTGGGATCGCTGTTATCAATTTGAACAATTCAATAATATAATAATGTAGTAGTACTGGAAATAGTTTCAAACTATACAAATATCCCAATCTAAGGTATTGATAATGTTTTGCCATTCTTCGATAGTGATTCCATTTGGGTTGATTTGCCAGAATTTTTGAATAATGCCCCAAACTTTATTTAAATTTTGACTTTTGATTTTTTTATTCAATTGTCGATAGATATCTTCCACTGATAACCTATCTCGATACTCGCATACACAAGCCCCAGTAATTAATAAAGGAAACAATAAAAACTCATTTAATTTAGTTTCTATCAGAGGATTCATATACGTCCAAATATCCAGCACTAATTTTTTAATTTCAAAACTAGAAATTGAGTATTGATTAATTTTAAATTTCATAAAAAGTCTAATTGTAGATTTTAAAACTTTATGATACTGTAAATACAGTTGCTTTTCATCCTCGGTTAAATAGTCTATACTAGAAAGTTTTGGTTCAACGCTTAATAGTTTTGTTTCCAATATTTTAGTTTGAGTTTGAGTCCAATTATGAAACTCAATTCTAATACTTTGGTATCTAAGGTATGTTTCAGAATGCAAAAAGTCAATTTTTAGATTTTTATCAAGTTTTTCATTTTCTATTGTTGGTTGTATAAAAGTGTAATATTGCGAATTGACATTTTTCATTCTGGTAATAAATACATCATATAAACTATTAATCTCCCCTAAAACTATATGTAAATCAATACAACAACAAACAATTGGACCGGCCAACTTCCTTTCAGCATTTTCTTCTATCTTTTTACTTGAAGTGTATTCTAGTAATTTTTTATACGTCGATTTGGAAAATAGTGGTCCAAAACGTTTCCTGCTTGATACTTTAGTCAACTTTATAATATCTTGATAAAAAAACCAGATGAAAACCCAGCAGGCAAATTTATTTTCTTTAGCCAAGAGTAAAAAATTATCTAAACCTATTAATTTCAAAGTATTGTAAATTTTTTCAAAGCTTTTCCTCCATAAATCTGAATCACCTCTGTTCGAAGCAATTAAAGATTGGCAAGTTAAACAAACAATTAAGTTGACAAAATCATCTTTATTAAAATCTTGCATCTTAATTTTGAATTCCAATTGATTACATAATTTAAAAGACTCTTCTAAAAATTGTTCACATTTTGAGTTATTATTAAAAGACAAAATCCATGCCGAAAACGTATACATCACAGACTGATATTTATAGGCAAGCGGTAATAAAAGTTCATTACAGTGGTTGTATCTGTGAAAATAGTAACTTAAAGATTCAGAATTTGAAAATATGGACATTGCAGTAAAGTCAAGATCAAAGTCTAAGACTAACAACGGAGGAATAGTCTGTTCTGGGCTTAGAATTGTTTCCAGGTTCGAAGAAATTATAGACCCTTCTTGAGTATGATTGGGCAAGTTAGAATCATAGTTTATAATTAAACCCTGATTTCCATTGAAATTAATTAGTTGATTATTTTCTGGTGCCAGTGTTGTATTTGCATTTTTGAGTTTTTTTCTGGAATGTTTTGACCTTGTATAAGTACAAGTTGAGCTTCTACTCAAACAAGCAGTGCAAGTTGGTTTTAATTCGTCACACTTACACTTGTTTTTTCGACACTGAGAGCAACTTAAATATGCCCTTCTCTTTCGATTTACTATAAATTTTAAAGACATTAGATGTAGTACATACGCAAAATAAGGAATACTGAAATAGTCTGAAAGATAAGAAAAATACTACCCATATCTCGAATATCAAAAATTTTACATTCGTGTATCCGGAAAAATAGAAAAGTTCGACAGCTAGAGCTATGAAAAATCTCAAATGACAAGTATGAGAGAAAAATAAGTTAATATACAATGACTAATAATTAAGAAGACTGTAATGCTAGTTGGTGAAGTAAGAGAAGAATAATATAATTCAGTGAGTCTACTAACAGTGTAAAACAATGACTATTAGGTCAGACTTGAATGCTTTAAATTATCGAAAAAATGAAAATATTAAGATTTCTTTCCATTTAAAATTATATGATATCAATATCAAAAAAAAGTCATTATAGATCTATATAGTAAGTATATGAAAGTAAATAAATAGTCAGTTAAGCAACCATCCAATCAATAACAAAACATACATATAGAATGCCAACAATTAGATAGTAAACTTAAATTTATGATCACTAGAATTTAAAAAACAATTTGTAATGAAAATGTTGACATACAAAGAACACTCAATGCCAACGGAATTATCAAAAACAATGTGTAATTAATATTTGCTGCAAGCACATGATACTCAATCTAAGATGACTGACCAAAAACATATTTCAAATCAAATGAAGAGATAAGTTTGACAGTTAACTTTTTGAGATAAATAAATTTAATTATTTCTCCAAGATTACTTATTATTCTTTAGAACTTCTTATTTTACCTTGCGTCTGCCAATCAAAATATACTTTTAAAACACCAATTCACTCTGTTGAATACTATCTTTATTTCACGAATACTGAACCTTGGTGAAATTTTTCAGTATTATAAAATCACTTTGCTGTTATATGCCAACAACGGAAAAATATTAACTTTTTTTCTAGTATTCCATGAAAAAAACAACACTAGAAGATTTGAAATCATATTCGGTTGCATATATTTAATCGCTTTTGTCACTTGTTCATGCAAACGAACAATAACCGATGCTTGAAAACCTGCTTGAAAGCAAGTTTAGAATAATTAATTAGTTATTCTCATCCCCATCAAGAAGTACCTGCTGAAACAATTCTGGCATCATTTTTTTATCTCCGCCATCGGTATTTCCTGTATAGTCTACCGAGCAAACCGATGCTAGGACGTTTGGCTCATTTAATCTCGTTTGTGTATATCTCGAGTTTCCCTGAAGAATTCGACGCATAACATGTTCATCTTTGAAAGAAATAGGTAGCGGTTCACGAACAACTAGCCAACTAACCCCTTCTGTACAAGGAGGCGTAGTTAAAGAGCCTCTGTATATGAATTTAGGTTGGTGATTTAAAATTTTTGAAAGAGAATTTATACTGGCCCTAGAAATTTGAACTTCTAATGCATCTCCCGATATAGGTATTAAAGAAGCTAACGCAAAGACATTTGAAAATAAACATGATGTAACATCAGAGGTTCGAACAGATTCGAACAAAATAGAAAGTACTAAAATACGATTTGTTGTGATGTCCTGATGTACAATATGGGCCTCCAGCGGATATGCCACGCCATTTATTTTGTGTTCCGAGGGTGAATGAAAATGAATTTGTTTCATATGATACTTAACACCATTCAAAAAAGAATAAGATTCGTCCCGATGAACTGAACCAATCTCTAAAATGTCATAATCATCCAAGTGGCTCATCTCAATTGTAGTTCCAATATTTTCAAGAATATAAGTAGCATTCTCCAAACCTGGAAGGATACCGAAATGAATCGAGTAGTCACCTTCAAACAGTGGGATTCTATTTTTACCTAATCTAATTTGTGTTTTTTTATCCATTGACTCATCTGTAGTAATATCAATGGGCGATTGTCGTTGACCAACTGCACATTGCTTGAAAACACCTTCATGTAAAGTATGCCAAGTCATAGGACCATTTGTTGGACTGTATCCAAAAGGTATAGAAAAACTAGAATTATCAGTATCAAAAATATTGTAGAAAAGTGGAATATTTTCAGTGGTTCCTCGTGCACATGAAGCAGAAACAGAAAGTATCCATGTAGATGAGTAGACAAACGAGAAAACTATTACTTGAAAACTGAAAGATCCATTGAAGCTTCTATCTACTGTTTTAAAATACATGTGTGAATTTAAGTGCCTTAAATTAGTGAAATATCAGAGTGAACTACCTGGATGAAATTTCATTTGAGATAACTTTTTTTCAAAATCAGATAATTTTAGCACCTCGATTAAAATCTGGTGCTTCCAACATGTGTTGACCCTCTCTGTCAACCACTGTGCAAATGTTGTATCCCTAGATTTTTGCTCACACAATATTACTCGACGACGAAATTTGAATTATTTATGTTTTTTAGATTTTTCACTTTTCTTAAATTAAAATGTTCTCTGGTATTTCTAAATCTCTACAACATGATTTTAAGATTTAATTTTGATCCGTAGTTTATCAATTATAATTGCCTCTACTACACTGAAGTGTAATGGTCAACATAAGTGCCTCGGACGCATACAAAAGGTTTGGCACAGGGTAACATTTCTTTTAGGGTAAGTCCATCATCGTTTACATTGATCATAAGCTGCAACCGGCACTTTTTTTACCTGGCGTAGTACATAAATTTACAAGGCGGCCAGAAATTAAATGGCACCACACAAAAAATAATTTGGTCGGAGACATCCAGCGGTACACACTCAAACAACAGAGGAAATTTATGGCTTATACATTTATTAAAATAACTATTTTTTACTTTCAAAATGTTATTATTTATTCCTTTTTTCTCAAAGTCAATAAAGGACTTTCACTATCAGGTTTGATCATACTCCAATTGTGAGCATCTAAACATGCTTGTCTTGATAGTAGAACTGCGGGTTTAGCTCTTTTCCGTATTGTATTTTGATAAATTTTAGAAAATTGGGACCAATTTTCGTTTTTATCCTTAAATTCAAGAATTAAGGTTTCTAAAAGTTTTATATCGGCAATTCCATGATTACCAGCCTCTCCTCTGTACATTACCATAGCATGAGCAGCATCACCGGCCAATAATATTTTACCATCATAATCATTCCATTCAACAATAGGCCAATCGGCCAGTGTAATTTCTAATATGTTAGCATTGTTAGAACTATTTTGCTTCAGCATTTTGCTTCTGAGCAAATCCAAATCATCACATAATCCAGTCGAGATTTTTTCCAGAACCTTTAACTTATCTTCCTCTGATTCAAATGGAGAATTATCTTGTTTCCATGAAAAGTTAATTTGACATCGATAAAACTCGGTTTTGTTATAGCTCGGAGTGGAAAGTAAAGAAAACCAAAAAAAAGTTTCATTTGTTGGGATGGTACCTTGAAATAGTAATGGGTCGAATTTATTAGCCAATTTTTCATATTCGTCTTTAGTTAAATCAATTGAACAGCCCAAAAATTTAATTGGTAATTGATAAACTTGATGGTTATCAGGATTGGTAAACTGACGAGTTTTGGAGCGGTTGCCTTCACAATCTAAAATTATGGAACCTTTAAAAATTTTACCATTTTTGCATTTGACTTTACAACCATCATGATCAACACTCACACCAATCACATGAGAATCCCAATGAACATCAATTCCTTTAGATAGTGTTCTTCTAACTTGCTCCCTTCTAACCCTTAATCGTCTTGAAGGTGGAATTTTTACAACAGTTTCACCGGTTCCAGCATTTAGATAAAGAAAATTGCCGCTATCTTCCTCGTTAAAGTTTTCCAAAACTTGACAACTGTAAATCTCTGATTGTATCTCTTCCGGTAACATCGACAAAAAGTCATTCAATGCCCAGTGTAGAGTAATCCCCCAGCCTTGACCCCTTGAATTAATTGACTCATCCCTATCCAAAATTATAAATGGTATTGCATTTTTCTTCAACATTTGTGCTGCAAGTAAACCGACGAGGCCAGCACCGGTAATAATGATTGGTTCAGTCCACACTTCAGACATATTGTTTAGCTGGTTAAAAAAATATAGTATATAATTTATAATAGAAAACTTTGTAACATAATCAAATAAACTGAGGAATTCTATAAGCTTAAGTATTAAGAAATCAAATGTTTTGTATCAAAGTTTTTGACAACAAAAACGAAAACGAACATGACGGAGACTTTTACCTTATCAATCTACCGAAAAAGATCGGCGCGTTTAAAAACCGTTTAATAACATTCCGACAATTTTTCAGATTATTTAAAGTGAATAAATTATCCAGTTTTAAACATTAAGTTTTTATTGACTTTATTATTTATCAAAATAATAGTAGAAAAAAACAATTTAAATTACTATGAAAGAGGGACACGAAGCTATTAATCCATTACATCCATCAATGATGGATAAGATGGATCCCGTCTTTATCAAAATTTACAACGAACATGTTGCAAATACACCAAACAGACCCATAGATCTAGCGGTTTTACGCCAAAATTACTCCAAAATTTATAGTTATGGTACTGCGCCTGCTCCCGTTATTAAGGATATTACAGAAATAACCTTTCCATCGTTTGATAATGTTCTGGTCAAATTAAGAATTTATAAGCCTAATGAATATACTGAAGGCTCATTGCCAGTTCATCTTGATTTTCATGGAGGTGGATGGGGTTTGGGTGATTTAGATACAGAATCACATATTTTAAAGCATTATGTTTCTTTAGCAAATGTTGCAGTTGTAGATGTTGAATACAGATTGGTTCCTGAAAATCCATTTCCAACAGGATTAAAAGATTGCTTTGAAGCCACAAAGTTTATTTACAAAAATGCAGGAAAATTTGGTTTCAACAAGGATTCAATTTCTGTCGGAGGTGTTAGTGCTGGTGGTAACATTTCATTAGCGGTTGATCACCTCTGCAGAGATGTCGGACTAAAATTAAAGCTAATCTGTGCTGGCACACCTCAAGTTTCTGATATTAAAGATATTGAAGACCCAGGTGAAAGTAAGTATCCATCAATGAAAGAATGTGAATTTGCACCAACATTAAATTGGGCCCGTTTAAAATGGTTCGATACTTTAAAATGGTCGAGTTTTAAAGAAGAAGATTTGGAACAAGTATTTGAAGAGGTTGGATGGCTAAAATCAATTTTAGATGCTCCAAATTTTAAAGGTTTAACAAAAACGATTATTTACACAGCTGGTTGTGATCCAATGAGAGATGAGGGTGAAGCATATGCCAAAAAATTGATTGATAATGGTATTGAGGTAGTTTTTAAAAGATTTCCCGGTGTTCCACATCCTTTCATGCATATGGATAAAGATTTATGGCAAGCAAAACAATTTATTGAGCTAACCGCTACAGAATTAGCCTTAGCTCATGAAACGTTAAAGTTGTAGTGAAATAAATAATTACATATAAGTTTATAATTAATTTCGTTAATAACATTTTTTTCTTCCCAGTATTACTTAGAAATGTGAATTAACAATTTCACCAACGACTTTGATAAATAAAACTTAAGAAAGTATTAATTTAGAAAATTGGGTTATGCAGATGGAAGAGATAAAAACGATAGATTAATAAGGCGGGTAAAAAAATACATTGATAGGGTAGTAAATCATACCGCAAATAACTTTTCTATCGGCACGTTTTTTTGGCTCCGTTTTATGGACTCGCGATCGGGCACTTTATATATTCTTATTCGGAGGTTTTTATACTGGCCGATCATCAAAGTAAAGTTTCTCCTTCAATTCCAAAACATTTTGTTTTGTCACTCATTAATACGAAAAAGTTTTTTAATATGAAAAATCAATAACTGGTTAATATTTGTTTCTTCTCTTTTCAACAACAAAACATGACTGTTAATCCATTAATTCAAACGAATGAAACTATTTTAGTTACAGGTGGTTCGGGGTTTATTGGAATGCATTGTATTGCAGTTTTGTTAAAAAATGATTACAAAGTTAAAGCTGTTGTCAGATCTGATAAAAAAGGTAATAAATTAATGAAATGCTTTGAAAATAATCCAAGATTATTTTATGGTATTATTGAAGATATTACGGACTATGATTCTCTGGTTAAAGAAATCAAAAATTGCCATGGCGTATTACATTTAGCGTCTCCATATACTTATGCTGTTAATGATTTTGTTAAAGAATTATTAGAACCTGCAGTTAATGGTACTACTACAATTTTAAAGGCCTGTTTAACAGAACCATTAATTAAAAGAATTGTTATAACATCATCATTTGCTGCCGTTTTCGATGCTTCAAAAGGTCCAGCACCAGGTACTGTCTATACCGAACGTGATTTTTCCCCATTAACGTTTGAGGATGGTGCCAAAACCAAAGATCCTGCTGTTGCATATAGGGCTTCTAAAATTGTTGCTGAAATGTCGGCTTGGAATTTTATTGAAACTGAAAAACCATCATTTGATATTGCAGTTATTTGTGCTCCAATGGTTTATGGTCCGCTATATTCCACTAAGTTATTGGAATCAAATGATGATTTAAACTTTAGTAATTCAGGAATCTGGAAAATAAGCCAATTAGGTAAAGACAGTAAAGTTCCAGCAACAAAAGGTCCTGTTTATGTTGATGTTAGAGATCTAGCTGAAGCACATTTCAATGCTTTGGTTGTCCGAGAGGCATCAAATGAAAGATTCATGGTCAGTGCAGGTGATTTTTGTAATCAAGAAATTTGCGATAAATTGAGAGAGAACTTACCAAGACAATTAGCTGATAGAGTACCAATTGGTAATCCTGGTGAAAGAATGACTGGTACTCATTTCACTACAGACTCTACCAAAGCAATTAAAATGCTAGGTACTTCTTTCAGAGATATTAAAGAGTCTGTTGTTGACTTGATTGTCCAGTTGAATGAACTATAATAAAATAAATTGTAATAAATGTTTTATAGTTAAGTAATGGAAACAAAATTCTTGACCAATAATTGTAAAGTGAGTAAGATATTAGAGAACGGAATGTAAAAGCTGGCAGTTGGAACTTGTAGTTTTAAATAAAAGGAAGAAAATATTACAAGCAAAATTTTAGAGTTCATTTTCAGTTTCCACAAATAATATTAAGTCAATTATACAATTCTTCAATTACTTTTTTAATATCTTCTTTAATATCATAACCACAAATTTCATCAATGGTCAACTTATCAGGATCATTGTTTAATTTGCTGCTAAAGCCTATTCTTTCAGTCAAGTTTTCCCTTGCTCTCAACGATGCACTTTGGACTCTAGTAGCCCTTGGCTTACGAACTTTCTCATAAACCTCTAAAGCCTGATCTAAAGTTAAGCCAGAATCTTTTCTTAATAAGTAGCCTAGTGCAAATGCATCTTCAAACGCCATGACTGCACCTAAAGATTGATCTGGCATCATCGGATGAATGCTATCACCTATCTGAACAACTTTACCTTTTTTCCAATAATCAAAAGGCTGATAAACATATAATCTCCATTGCTTTATATCATAGGCAATTTTAAATAATTCTTTAATATTATTATCCAAATCTGAAAAAGTGTCCAATAACATTTTAACGGATGCATCGTCATTCCAACCACCTTCTTTAATTTCATTTTTATAAGAAGGATAGAAACAATAACAAGAAACAACTTTTCTATCTTTGCATGCGGACAGAACAATTTTATCAATCCCATCATCACCAGGCTTATCAGTCCACCAGTATTCAATAGCATCATCATTTGAAAAGTCTTTCAAACCTTTTTCCAAAACTGTCTTGGTATCAAATAAACATCTGTAACAGCAAGATGATGACGGCTTAAATTTTGGAACTAGACCAATATCATCTCTAGTTTTAGATCGGATACCATCGGCGGCGACGACTAAATCGTGCTTGATTTTAAAACCGTTTTCAAATTCTATCTCACCAGTTTGATAATTGACCTTCTTTGATTGATGATCAACTTTTAAAACACAAGGACTACCTTCACCTTCATTATTAGTCGCACATTTTAATAATAAACTATGGATATCAATCCGGTGTAAATTATAATATGGAGCTCCATATTTGGCCTCATAATCTCCTAAATCATAAATATCCGTAACTTCACCGTCAGTCCACTTTCTTTTAATCAGCTTACGTAAAATGACTGGTCTAGTTTCCAACATTGGAACACCCAGTTCTGTCAATAATTTACCTCCATTGGAGGCACATGATAATGAAGCGCCGACTTCGCCAGCATAATGATAACGTTCATAAATCGTAACCTTATGACCGGCCCTTCTTAAAGCTAAACCGGCAGTTAACCCTGCCAGCCCACCACCGATAACACCAACAGAAAGTGTCGTATAATTTGGTTCTGGCATTTTTGCGTGATTTGATTTGACTTAATTTGTTAGTCTTTCAGTTAATTAAATTAACATTCTATTCGAATAATGTATGACATTGGCGGATTTTAACTTCTTTAAATAACAAACTGGTGAAAGTAATGATTCATGTCTAAAAATCAATGAACTCAAATTGCGGTTGATTTGTGCATAAAGTTTGTCTCGACTGTAAAACAGATCGGTGTATTTTTCAAACGAAATTTAAAAGCTTCCGAGATAAGAAAAGGTGCCGATATCGAGGAAGTTTCAACAACAATAAAAATTGGTATGATTGATTGATTTTTCTTCACACAAAACTATACTTATCATCAACTTTATGAACTGGTATATAATGGTCTGTAAAACCACTTAAAATAATACCAAAATTCATATACCCTTTTTTTCTACTTATCCTAAAAATCAAGTACAAGAAATGTCGGAAAAAAATACTAGTACACACATTTCATTAAATGAAGTTTCCTCGACTTCTTCAATAACTACAAATTTGGCCGACGCTGACCTAACTTTGCACTTTATTAAAAATTATGAATTATCACATAAGGTTATTCCAGAAGTTAACATTTCTTCTGTTTTTAGAAAAATCGACGGTAAAATGATGGTACTTATGCTGATGACTTATTTTTTACAATTTTTGGATAAAGTTTCTTTGAATTATGCAAACATTATGGGCATCACTAATGATACTCATATGCATGGTAATGAATTCAGTGATTTGGCAACATTTTTCTTTGTTGCCTTTTTATGTTTTGAACCTATCCAAGGTTTATTTCTACATAAATTTCCTGCTTCAAAGGTTTTGGTTGTTAATATCATTATTTGGGGTGTCCTCTGTTGTTGTACTGCTGCTACAAGTACTTTTGGTGGGATAATGACAGTTCGAGTTTTATTAGGTTGTTCAGAAGCCGCAATTTCACCATGCTTGATTTTGATCACTACAACATGGTTCGATTCAAGTCAAAGTGCATTGAGAATGGGATTCTGGTACAGTGGCTTAGGTCTTGGTCAAATTATTGGTGGCGTAATATCATATTTATTCCAATTGGTTTCTGAAACAGCTCCTGTTCATGGCTGGAAGATCATGTTTATAGTTATTGGCGGTATGAATCTTATTTGCGGTGTTTTGTGCTATTTCTTTTTGCCTAATGATCCAATTTCTTGCAGTTTTTTAAATGATGACGAAAAATACGCTTTAGTTATGAAATTGACAGAATCAAAAGTTGCAGGCAAATCTTCCAAAGTTGAAATGTATCAAGTCTGGGAATCTTTAAAAGATATTACTTTTTATTTATTTTTTATTCTGTCTGCAACTATTTCATTTTCATCAATTACAATTTCAACATTTTCTGCTAAGAATATCATGTCATTTGGATTCAATTCTAAACAATCAGCTTTGTTAAACATGCCATCTGGAGTCGTTTCAATTGCATCTACCTTATTATCTACCTACCTTATCATGAAAGGATTCCCTAGGTCTTTTGCTATTATGATTCTTTGCTTACCAGCAGTTACAGGTGGTGCTTTAATTTCCTTCTTACCTTCAACTAATCAAGCAGGTCTTTTGGTTGGAATTTATATGATTAATACGATTGTTGCACCTTTGGCAATTGTTTATGCCTGGATTGGTGCTTGTGTTTCAGGGCACACAAAAAAAGTTTGTTTTAATATTTCCGTCATGTTTGGATTTGCAGTTGGTAATATTGTTGGTCCCCAATCGTACAGAGTTGCTGATGCTCCAGATTTTTTGCCTGCAAAAGTAAGTATGTTAGCAACACAAGCGGTTAGTATAGTATTTGCTGCAATGATATTGGCGATTTATTATTTAAGGAACAAACGAAGAGAAGGAATTGAATTTGATGAAGATGAGGTCGAAAAAGCCTGGTCGAATAAGACAGATTTTGAAAATCTTTCATTTAGATATGTCTATTAGTGTATAAAACACAAATATTATGAGCTTTCTAAACTTATTTTAACTATAGGAAACAAGTGTAATAAATCATCCTATGTGTAAAAAACTATAAATTAAAATGAATCTGCGAAAAACCAAAATTTTGCAAATTTGAGATCGGAGAATTTTTTTCTTCCGTAGTTTCTTTTATCGTCAAATCTAAGTTCATCAACGATGCCCGATAACAAAAGAAGAGCTTGCGATAGATGCCATCGAATGAAACAGGTTTGTGCTGGAGTAACACCTTGCAATAGATGTATTGCAAAAAATATACAATGTCAAACAATCAGACCAATTAAAAAAACTGGCAGGCCGTCAAAACAAACATATGATAAACATCAAGGGATGGAAGACCAAATTTCTCCAATTAAGATTTCCCAAATTGAAAAGTTATCTACCCCAATCAGGGTTTTACAATTTTTAATTGAAAATAATACTGTTGATTTAACGGTAACGAGTAACTCTTTAATTTCTCAAATCAATCTAAATAATCAACTCGATGAAACTGAAAAACAGTATCTTTGTTACTTTATCAATAAAGTTGTTCAAGTTTTGTTTTCATCCGAAATTTTGTCTATTTTCTTGACTACTGTGATGCCATTGGCTTTGAATAATCAGATTATCAGGGATCCTATTATTGCGATTGCTGCAACCCATTGTGCCTGTGACCATAACAATTCTCTTTTAGGCAATTTTTATATCGGTACAGAAATTCCGACAAATACAAGTTTTAGAGATTTTCATTATTTTAGATCGAGGGCTAAAGCTAATCGGTTTGACTTAGATAAGAATGCGTCAAAAGATACTCTACTTTTATCAATCTTGTTGATTATTATGATGGAAGTTTTAATTGGGATGGATTTGGATTGGTTCTTATTACTGGACAAAGCAAATAATATTATTAATGAGATAGGAGGATTGAAATACTTGATTCAGATGAGTAAATTCAACAATTTGCATTCTATAATTATACAACTATTTTCATATCTAGATTTAATTTCAAGCGTCAGCACTTGTAATAAACCATATTCTGAACAACAAATGTTAAATGCATCAAATGAAATTTCATTGATTAAACAACTAACTTTCAAATTTGGTATTGCAGGGGATTTATTTAAAATTATGGGTAATATTTCAACATTAGCCAGTTTAAGAAATCAGAATAATTCAAATTTTAATCAAATGGCTCATGAAATAGAGTTAAAGTTACAAAATTGGACAATCCCGGATACAATCTCTTTTGAAAATGTTGATGATGTTACAAGAACTCAATACGCTTTAGCATTACAGTGGGCATCTTTCTTAAGGTTGCATCAAGTTAAGCATGGATATAATAGATCAGAATCAAGACCTCAACGTTGTTTGCAGAATATACTAAATGCGATACTCCAAATACCGGAGGGTTCCAATGTTGAAGCTGGTTTACTTTACCCCGTTGTTTTAGCTGGTTCCGTTGTGATTGATAAAAATGATAGAGAATATTTACTAAAACGGTTGAAAAGTATCCAAAGATCTTTAAAATTTCCTTACGTTAAACAATTTGAAAAATTATTAATTAATATATGGCGAAAAGATGATAAAGAGGGGGATCTAGTTAACTGGGCAGCTGTTAGATACTACGAATATCCCGGTTTGGTTATGTTTTAACTAGTTAATTCTTTGGCGAAGTATAACAATAGTACAAAATTTTATCCAATAAAGAGCCTGTGTAAATAATGGAAACTCTATTTGAGTTCTGATAATCTCTGTTAAGTTTTGCGATAATTAATCTTTTTAAAACATTAAATATGTGAGATGATCTTGAGCAGATAGTGAATTGCACAGTTACAATCATATTGGGAAATTATTGGAAACCATTATGCCGATGCAAACTAGCGTTAATTTAGTGACAATACATATTTACTAATAGCTATATTGTCTTGTTGAAAATAGAAACACCTTAGAATTACGAAGATAATTGTACTGTTCGAGTTAAATTAAGACATTTGAGAGCTTTCCAAAACTTCAATAGAAACTCAACTACTTAAAATGTTATTGAACATTATAGACCTCCATTACTACAATTTCTTCATGTTATTGTTTTGCTCAATTTATAAATAGTGATTGACATCTATCCAATTTTAACTATATAGCAATTTTATTAATCGGTAAATACTTATGCAATCTATTTGCATTTTGATGGTCGTGTGTTTCATTTCAAGTTAACTTAGTTCAATTTATTTTATGTTGTTTATCTCAGTCACTTTTTGTTATATTCGTCTACCTCAACACTTGATCTGTTTTCATTAAGTAAGTTATCAATAATTAGTATTAAAAATGAAAAAAAAAACATTATAAATGCTATATTAATCCAAAGCAAGTCCCAAGGCTTCTCTTTGTGATTTAGAATCTGAATCAAAAAATGGTTTCTCTGCTAAAGATGTAACTCTAGTACCATGTCTTGGTAATTTACCTTCGTGATCCCAAACATTTCTATGCTGAGAAACCCTATTGTCCCAAATTGCAGAAGTTCCAAAGCCAGGTTCGGATTTCCAATTAAATCTAACTTGAATATCTGCATTTTTTTCATAAATATCAAATAAATAGTTTAATATTAAATCTGATTCAACCGGCGAAACACCCAAAAGATTTTTTGTCATCTGTCTATTAACGTATAGTGCTTTCCAGCCTGTAACTGGGTGGGTTCTAATAATCGGATGAATTCTTTCAATATGTTTTGGGCCTCCAAATGGATCACTTCTATCTATATATTTATGAAGTGATACATAAGTTCCTTCCTTACCATCTAAAAATTTCTGAAATTCTCTACTTAATTTATCATAAGCTGCATATCCCGATGCCCACATTGTATCACCCCCAACTTCAGGAATAGCATCCAAGTGTAAATGTGTATATCCAGCTGTCTGTCTTTCATGGCTCAAGTCAGAATGCCAAACTTTAGTACTTGGTAAATCATATCTAACTGCATCCCAATTACCATAATTATTATTCTTAAAATTAATCGGATATCCATTGTGAATTGCATAATCAGTCCAAATAACAGTTGTTCCAGGTAATCCTGGAACTCTTGGAGCTTGTGCATGAACTTCGACATTACCAAAATAATGGCCTAATTCTAATTGTTTTTGTGGACTCAATTTTTGATTTCGAAAGAATACAACAACTCTTTCGGCAATTAATAACGCCAATTCATCCTTTTGTTTCTCATTCAACTCAGATAATTGTAATCCAACAATTTCGGTTCCAATATGTGTTGTTAAATTTTTAACCTCTTTGGCAGCATCAAACAAAGTTTTCTTTTCTGGATCGGCAAACTTTGCTCTATCGGCATACTCTATATCATTGCTCCTAATGGATTTAACTTCATCTAAATATAAGGGAAAGTCTTCGTTTTCTGGAATTTCTGGATACCCTTGGGATAGGTCAATATTATTTCTGATCAGTCTTTCTTTTGTGGATTCAGGTAACAATTTAACACCTTCTAAGTCACGACCCGTTTTTGTTTTACTAGATTTAATTAACTGCTCCAATTCTCTATCTAATAGTTTACTATTCAAGCTTTTAGGTTGATTGCCAATGAGAAAACTTGCCATAACTTATTTCTTACTTCTTGCCTCTCCTTGGATCTAAATTTTTTAATAATTTTAAAGTGGGAACTTATACAATTTATAAGCAATTTTGATAATCATCAGATCTTTCAAATTGTGGAGACAGCAATTGGAAATATTGTGGCTTCTACAATGGCTATCATAATGCCAGCATTCCAGTCAACCTAATTTTTGATGCAATTTATGCCTTAGTAATCCAGATTATCTTGTAATGGCCATCATAACCCCTACGATCTTAATCTTGATATAAATAATTGAATGTTATTTATCGCTTTACTGGGGAAGAAACGAGATTTCGATGGTAATCACATTTTTTAATTCTATCTTTCATGAAATGATTACAACTATGATTCAACCTAAAGATAAAGTTGTGATTAAATCAATAGTAACTCTAGCCCTTCTGCTGTAGTTTCACAACAGCCTGCTCCATAAGTCCTAAGTGTCAGATTTTGAAATCCTGGACGTAGGCTTGTTATAAAAATGTACAAGTAATTGCAGTATGAAATAGAAAATAATACTATTAGAGTTTTCTAAACAATGCTATATGAAAATATGTTTTCAAAGCGAAAATATAAATAAAATATAGTAAAATAAAATAAAATGAAACAAAACAAAACAAAATAAAAGTAATAAGTAAAAGCATATAGTAATAAGTCAAAAGTGGCCTATCAAATAAGTTAGTCTATATTTGCCTGGAACGATGCATTCTTCTCTTTGGCTCTTTTAGCATCTCTTTTAGTGAAAATAAATGCAATAATGGTCATAATCAAACCTAACCCACTCAAACATGCAGTATATGAGAAACCAACATGATACTTTGGTGCGTCTTCGGAATTCCAAACTAAAATTGGAACCCAAGCACCAGTGACATAAGCCAACGTATTAGTTATAACAACAACAAAATTTCTTTTCATATCATCCTGGAATAACAAACGATTGACCCATGAAAAAATTTGGGGTTGACCCCAAGCAGTCGGAATACCGATAATAAAGTACGACGCCCAATGTAAGCCCCTTGGAATATCCCAAACCGCTAAACAAGCACAACCAAATATTAACCAAATAAAGAACATACCAACGAAAACGTAATTAAATTTTCCGCCTAGAAAGTCATTTCCATATGAAATTGATAAGGTAGCTCCAATGGCAATACCGTATAGGATAGATGGATAAATATTATATTTAGCGGATGACAAACCCAAATCGTACTTCATCCAAGTTGTAAATGTAGGTTGACCAATGGCCGCACAACTGTTGTTGTAACACAAGAACAAAACAGGGAACACGTAGATATGCCAGGTGTTGAAGAAACTCTTGATTTTCTTCCAGGTGTACTTTTGTCTAATATTCAATTGAGCACCAATTCGTCTTCTTCTTTCCAAAGCGACAAGCTTGTCTTCTTCAGTAAAATACCATGCATCTGTGGTTGAAGGAGTGTTAGGATCGGTGAAAAGTGTATAAACACCAATGGGAAAAGAAATAATAGCGTCGAAAACAAACATAAATTTAAATGGATCCAGATTACTATCTTTAAATCTTTCTAAAACAGCCTGTTGTAAAGGACCAGAAATCAAACTTGCTGAAACACCAGCAACAGCAAAATAAGAGGATCTCTTTGATAATTCTTCTGGACTATACCAAGAACCAACTAAATATTCCAAACCAGGGAAATAGCCAGACTCCAATAAGCCAATAAAAAATCTAATAGCATAAACACCTTGAATTGTACCAGGCCCACATGTAATCATCAAAACGGTTAAAATAGACCAACAAATTTCTAAACCTCCAAGGTAATAACGAGCAGATATTCTATGAAGGATTAAATTTGAAGGAATAGCACCAATAATATAACCAACTGTCCATAAAGTGACCATATAGTTATATTGGTTTTGGTTCATTGAATAATACTCTTTCATACCATTAACATATGCAGTTGCAATGTTAGATTGATTCAAATTTTTAATGAAATAACCGCACATAGAACTTGACAACAAGAACCAATCCAACTTAAGCAAGAACTTTTGTTCTTTAGGATGTTTTCCTAAACCATCCCAGAAGTAGTTAGCAAGTTTCCACCACCATGTACTCCTCCTTGCCAAATCTGCTTCAGTTAAATTAACGGTCAAGTCTATGTAAGGTTTTTGAAATTCATCCGTAAGCTCGCTGTGTTCGTCTTCATAAACAACAATACCATCCTCTTTAGATGAATCAGGACGGGAATCACGGTCAAATTCATGAACAGATTCTAGCTCCTCAAACTGATTAACGTCTTTCATTATATTATGATCGGTATCTAAGAGTTAATTACAGCAAAAGGTTTTAAGTTGTATGCAGGAAACCTCCGATACTTATATTCCGGCCATAGTGGCGTTTTTATTCGAATTACTTTAACAAGTGCTAAAAAATCCCAGATGCCATCCTAATTGCTGTAATATTACTATTAGAGCACATTAATAATCTAAAATCAAGGAGTCATAACGAAAAAAAAGCCATAATTCGGTAATCAAAATGAAAAGTTTCCATAATCAGTATGCGCTAGAAATATAAAATCTGATTTTTCTTATAAAAATTGTGGCATCTCTACATCTGTGTTCATATATACCACAATTTTGTTATTCAATTTATCCTGGATTTACTGGGCGTTTTCGAATGAGCACATTGAAAATTAAAAAATAATGGTGGAAGCCAAGTTTAGAAAGGCCAGGTTGAATAATATAATTCATACCTCTTGTCTTTTATTCGGGATACGATGAGAAATGATAGGAGAAAGAGAAACGGCCGATTTGCCAAGCTATACTGAAAAGTACAACTCCTAGAGCACAGTGAAGTGCAGAACCTCTGAAAGTTCGTTGGATTGTAAGCTAGCTTAAAGTTTACTGTAATCAGATGTTCTGTCCACACATAACCTGTGGATGTGAATTTGAATTATTGAACACTTAGCTGCCTAGTCAAGTTTATGCTAAAATCTATTGTGGCGATAAAATAGATATAAGCGTTCACAATTCTTTTTTCTTATCTGTGAATACTAGGCAAATTCTTGCCGCGAAAGACTGTGGTAATTTTTCTGATCAGTTGGTAATTCCAACAAGATAAAATAATCTACTATTAAGCTTGCCCTGATGTTTTTAAGGTTATAGCTACAAAATAGTAAATAACTTTTGAAATATGAAACTAATTATATTTACGTATTTAGTGTCAGATTAACAACCATCTATTGGTATTTTTGGTAAGACAGAAACTAGCCAAAAAAAACAAAACTACTTTCTGAAAATCCCGATTTAAAGCGCATATAAATATTATATAATTAGAAAATTATTGATAGATTATTATTTATTAATTAGCTGATTTATTATTCTAAATTATATTAAAATTATATTAAAGTGGTCAAGCACTTTTAGAATCATCCAAAGTGATCTTATCGACAACTAATCCATCTTTCAAAATAACGATACCATTCTTTTCTGACTCATTTTTTTCTTGACGTTTATAGAAATAAAGAACGACAAAGGTCCAAGCACTAAGGCAGAATGCACTACATGCTGTAAAAGTAAAACCTTTTAAATAACGAGGAGCTTCAACGGTTTTCCACACCAAAACCGAAATCCACGCAGTCGAGGTTTGCGCTAATATATTCATTGTCACTAAGACAACAGCTCTATATTGAGGATCAGAACGACAAATGTCATTCATCCAAGAATACAAAACAGGAGCCATAGCCCAACCTGTGTATTGTAACATGAACGCAAACCATTTTGCTCCTTCAGGAACACTCCAAACTGCAAGAATAATATTACCAGTCATGTTTAAAACCTGGGATAAAATAATGGCTTGCCAACGAGAATGAAAGAGATCTGCATAGCAACCAGTTAAAAGTAACCACAAAATACCAACGGCTGGTGTGGCAGCACCAAGCTGATTAACTTTCCCAACACTGTACCTCTTCAAAGATTTTATCCAAAGAAGATATGCACCAGATGTACCATTGTTGTTGTTCCAACAAAACACATTCCAAAGGGAAAGAACATATATGTGCCAAGACGTTAAGATTTTTTTCCAGATTGCACGATCAAAAAATGATTTTTCAGCAGAAACTTTATATTCAGTATTGTTAGCCTTTAGCCTCTTTCTGGCTAAAATAATTTCTTCATCGGTAAGAAAAATGGAGTAACAGTCTTGAGGAGTACCCGGGATGCAGTAAAAACCAATGATACCAACAGCAAATGAGACAATAGCATCAATGATAAACATCCATCTCCAACCTTCTAATCCATTAACCAGATTTAATGTATTATAAATAGACGCTTGGAGCAAACCAGAGGTTAAAACACCAAGATATTGCCCTATATAGTAAATCATTGAGCGGCGTGTTATTTCGTCAACCTTATACCAACTACCAAAAAGATACTGATAAGCTAAGTATCCTGGAGCTTCAAAAGCACCAACAAAAAACCTCATAGCCTGTAAATGAGAAGTATTATTGGCACGATAAATTGCAAGCGTGAAAACACTCCAACAAATATCCAAAGAAGGAAGAACATAACTTAATGGTGCCTTATATAACATATACATAAACGGAATTTGAAAAACAATTGTACCAACAGTAAAGACAGCTTGTGTATGCACAAGGTCGTTACCTTTCATGCCAAGTGATTCTTTCATACCACTAACATATGCATTATTAAGGTTAGTTTGATCAAGATATTTTACCCAATAAGCCATCATTGAATAGAAACACAATATTATATCTAGTTTTAAAATAAGTTTTTTTTCTTGGGGGGTATCATTAGCATTGAACCAGTGGTACCATTTATGTTGCTTCCTCTGTTTTTTAGTTTGTCTGTATTCATATTCATCAAAAAATTTGTACCATTTTCTATTCGATTCATCCCTATATTCTATTGAACTTTCTTCAGAGCCTCCATCTGACTTAATTTCGTCAATTTCTTTGTTATCGTCTGTTTCTTCATCTTCAATTAGGTGATCGACATTTCTTCTGACTGGAAAAATACCCCATTTTAATCTCTTCCAGGGATCTAACACTAAATTTATATTAAATCTTAAAGTTGGGAAAGTCATTTCGTATGATCAAACAATATCAAGTTAGATTGCAAACTTTTTTATTTTATTTTCCTACTTTCATTTTTATTTTAACTCTGTTTTACCGAAAATAAAAAATGAATACCTGCTATTATATACAAAAAATTTTTTTTTCTACTATTTCAGTTTTTCAGTTTTTTCAGGCAGACGACAACAATTGAAAATAAAATGTGACCGTGGTGGCTTTAGAAAAAAAAAATCGAGATTCTTGATTTGTGATCCCAAAATTCACGGCGGTAAGCCACAATTGTTTTTTAACTATTACATCCGGTATAACTATGTGTCGTATCAGTTGCTATTGAGCCTTACACTGAAAGCCGCAATTTCGTACAACTCAGCTATTGATTCATCAGGGGCATTTGTTTCTTGTTGAAATTGTAGCATATTCAAAGACGATAAATCTTGCTTTTATCCACTTTTTTTTGTTCCTTTCTTATTATTTTGGATTGTGTCCAAATTAGTAAATAAATGTATGCCCTTAAAACCAACTTTTGACTTTTCTCTAGGGAAAGAAAGAAAAGAAAAGTCTATCTTAATTGAATTTAAATCCATATCTAAACAATTCAAAATGAGAAACAGCATCATTGACTATAATAGATTTGATAACTTTTTACTTATTATTAGCTATTTCGTTTCTTAAAAGTTCCAGAAAAAAAAAAACTTAGTTTATAGTGATTAGATGGCAATTAAGAGTTCAAATTATAGTCCGTGCTATTATCAATAAATGCTTTTCAAATAGATGAATTTATAAGTCTTTTCCTCGAAAATATGAATGTTTTCAGTTATATATTGCTCTGAAGTTAAAGAACTTGTTTGAGAAGTATTGTTGGAGACGTTAATTCCATTTTTTTCCACAGAGTAGATAATATTTGGCCTACGTGACAATTAAAAAGTGTAAGAAAAAAAGTATTTGTTCTCTATAAAAATATGTTAAACATGGCAGGAAAAAAAATATTCCCGACCGTATTTCGGAAATAGAAGTCTTCTTTGCGTTATCTATCACAGCGACCTTATTAATTGTTTGTGTCATATTCGGTAAAAGAAATAGTTTTCTATTCGACAATTCTTTGTTTGATATTTTCGTTCATTAGGTTGCTTTTAAAGAGTAAAACTCCTGAAAACCTAGCCAGTGTTTAAAAATTGTGAAATAAAAATTAACCAGTATTTGTACTCGGCGTTAGTTATTTGGTATAAAATTTAATTAAAAATTATAAAAAATTTCCAATAGGTTAAAAATGTTTTTTTTTGTGATGACAAAGTTTTAAAATTATTACCTGGAACCAAAATCAGTCAAATATCATTAAGATTTTTGTTTATCGATTGAAATTTTAGTTTAGTAAGATTTTAAACCGGTAAATAAATAAACAAAAAAGCATTATTTCAAAATTAAATAAGGGCTAATAAACCAGCTGCTAAAGCACCAAGAGCACCATTAACGCTAACAAAATTACCAGCATTTGAAGCAGCGGTTGAAACATCAGAAGATGAAGATTCATCGTCAGTGGCTGTTGCACTTGCACTTGCACTTGCACTTGCGCCTGAATTTCTACCACCACGTCTAGTAGAGGAAGATTCGACGTCCGCATCGGTTACAGAGGCTGATTCAGTGGCACTTGCGCTTGAGTGTCTACCACCTCTAGAAGAGGAAGCGGAAGCCGAAGCAGAACCAGTTGAAACACCTTCAGCATCATCAATAATTTGAGAAATGGCTGAACATGAAGTTTCAATTGTATCATCACTTGATAATTCTGCTTTGTCAACTAAAGTAATATTTGCACAAGCAATTCTAGCTTCTGTTGCATCATGAACAACAACAGATAAATTACCAAAATAAGCAACATCATCAGGATTGAAGGATAAGTAAGGATCGTAATATTTATCTTCAAAACAAGTCAAATCAGAAGCAATTGAACCATGCTTACCTGATAAATCACCGACTTGACATGTAGAAATATCACTTGAATTACAAGAGGCTGCACCGCCATATGGATTTAAATGACCACCAGTACCTGTACAATTACCATCTTGTGGAACAGGGTATTGATGAATATGATAAATGAAGGGACCTTTACCTTCTGGTAAACCAACAATGTCAAAGTTAACGAAGACAGTCTTATTTGGGACAGTAAATTCGATAATACCTTCAATATCCCCGGCTGAAAGTTCAGCTCTTGCAATCGAGTCGGATGGTGAATCTGTAACTTCGACAGCAGCAGATAAAACTGTTGTTGCTGTTAAAACTGAATTTAGTAATGAAAATTTATTAATTGCAACCATTTTATTTAGATATAGTTAAATTATTTTCTAATTAAGTTAAATAAATTAAGCTGGCCTAAAATATTTTGAAAATAACCAAACATCGGCAAAAACAAGCTTATTTAAGGTTGATTAAACTTACTTTAAATTTAATATCAATTTTAAACGATAATATTTTAAGGGACTCGAGGGAAACTGTATAACTGAATACCGAATAAGAAGTAGATAATAAACTGGCCAATCTATTTGGTTGCCGTAAATGGTATGGATGTGTCTGTAAATGGTAAATATCTGTTTTATCGGTTTTAAGTTGTACCCTGGCTTCGTAATGTTTTTGGGGCCTAGACATAATTAAATGGGATAAAAACGTGTTGCATCAAGTAAATGATTCCTATCCGCTAGTTTTATATTTTTTAAAATAAGTATACTACCCTGAAACATACTAACTATTAAATTACCATATTATAGTATCACTAAATTAATCTGGGGATGGTGCACTGCGAAGGGAATATTTTTGTAGTTGCTAGGTTTATTATCCAATTTCAATTCGAGAATTTAATGTTCACGGTCTAATCATTTTCTTGCACCGAGCAATTCGTTCCCGTTATTACCGCACGGTAGCCAAACTAAAATTGAATTGAATTATATTGTATGAACTATATTGTTAATGAACTACAAGGAGTTCTGGAAAAGGCAGTAAAAATTTACTCTAATAGTTAGTATAAATAACAAGGTAAATGCAATTAATAATGATATATGTGAATTTCGAGATTCATTTTTGTTCCAATGATACAAATTTTTTACACAAAGGTAAATAAACAAATACATTATACGAATTTTGAATTCAAGTGAAGGGAATGTTCAGTAATAGCAAAGTCTAGTAAATACAATATGAAATATCTTACAATTGAATACTATTTCCAAATTGTCAATTGTTTTAAAATGCAAAATATACTATAGAGAATTAAAGATATTAGCAAGATTGTAATTAATGAACGTTTTGAAATTAAACTATCAATAACGATATCATCATTTTCCAGGTCTCCAATAAATAGGTTTCGTAAAAATTCAAATGCTTCCAAGTCATGTCTAACTTCATCAAATGCTTGCGTACAGTCTATACCAGCAAATTCTAAAATCGTGTCTTCGCC
This sequence comes from Kregervanrija pseudodelftensis, assembly GCA_030580115.1. Lineage (NCBI taxonomy): Eukaryota > Fungi > Ascomycota > Pichiomycetes > Pichiales > Pichiaceae > Kregervanrija > Kregervanrija pseudodelftensis. The sequence goes on from JAKTSJ010000033.1 coordinate 78,042, forward strand.
TCCAGGATGTTCCTCAAAGTAGCTTGTAACATTATAAACTTTGTTTTTATAAATAGTCCATAAATCATTTCTAGTGTTATGTTTTAAAACCTCTTGAAGGGTAAATTTTTTATTCATTATTCATCACTTATTGAAAAATTGATCATAGTTATTTTGGAAATTTGATTTTTTCAGATCTCGAGAAATTTTTCAATTATTTAATGTGAGCCTTTTGACGTACCTTATTTCCCCCGTTAACGAATGGAGACTCATTACAATAAGGATTAAAACCATCTAAATTTCTATGAGATTCAAAATGATTTTACATCTTTTGAGGAAAAATGAATGATAATGTCATTGAATTTTGATTCAACTTGATTAGGTTTTGCTAACTTCCTTTAAATCTGGTTGGATCCTATTGAATTGTACAAATATAATTCCAAAGAAATCAAAAATGCTATTTTAACAAATCGATGACTTTAAATATACTATTCACAACAATTATTGATCAGGGAAATGAATTTTCATGTTATCGGATCAAGTTTACCAAAATGGTAAATGTTTCCCACAAAAGCATAATTTTCACAATAAATTCGCTTATCAATATTGTTGGGTAGGTAAATAAGTAAGAAAATAATGATTATGATTAAAAAGATTTATATAAAATTATAAAAGAATTCTAAACAGATAAAATATAAGAAACATAAACATAAAAACTAAATTTTGAATAAAATAATTAAAACTTTTAAGTATTAAAATAAGCCCAGCTCATAGTGAATTAAGAACCATTTTTTTTATTTTTTTTCTAATTTATATATATATAGATATATTGATCTATTCTTTCTTCTAAATGAGAGCAAGATAAATTTCTTATTTATTAATCAAGAAATATGCAACTGCTGCAATTGCAACAACTGCACCTGCAATTAATGGTAGGTTTGATGCTGAAGAATCTGTTGAAGTAGTGGCAATTTTAGCCTTAGGTGCACCTTTTAATTCACCAATTAATAAACCTGACAATATTTCATGTGCATCTTCTGAATGTCCAATATCGTCAAATGGTTCTGTTGCATCAGCTCCTGCACAATCTAAAATAACTTCTTCACCACCTGGATGTTCATCTAAATATGATGTACAATCATAAACTTTACCATTATAAATGATCCATAGATCATCTCTGGTATTATGAGTTGAAACTTCATCTGCTGTGTAGACTTGAGACATTATAAGAACTAAAAATTAATGATTAATTGTAAGATAATTATGTAAGATAAGAAGTAGATACCTAAGAGAAAACAGAAAGTGAAATCAACTGTTTCCGTTTTTCAAAAAAAAAAATCTCGACAAATTTCATCGTCAAATTAAAACTCTTGTTGTTGTAATAAATTTCTGTAAAGGGTAAAAGTTTCCGTCCTTTCTTACCAGTATATTTTGAAATAAAAAAATGTTATACATAGAAGCCAATAAAATTGGAAATTTTATAGAAACTAAAAGCTCACTTTCAAAACAAACTTTTTAAAGGAATTTATTCAGATTTAATTACAGATGTCATCGGTACGAGGTACGAGTGATGTGAAGATGCAATAAAAACCTTTTATAATTAACATCCGTACACCAATTAGGAATATATTTTTTTATGCTGAAAATTTTTTTATTTTTTTTCTTATTTCTTTTTAATCATCTGGGTGTTATTAGGCTTTTCCAGTTCTTTCCAATACTATTAGTTTAAGTTTGATTATCTATCTAAAAAAATGGCTAGAGCTTCATCAAACAGTAACAAAGTGGCAGCTAAAAAGGCTGTCTCCAAAACCAAAAGTAAAACTGCATCTACTCCAAAAGGTAAAAAAAGTATAACTAAAAAGGAAGAAGAAATCAAACCAGAAGAAGAAAAAACGGAAGAAGAAACTAAAGAAGAGGAATTTGAATTACCTGAATCTGATGAAGATTCATTATCAGAAGCCGAAGAAAAAGAAGAAATTGAAGATAACAAAGAAGATTCTGAAGAATCAGATATTGAAGATCTTTTAGGTGATAATAACGACCTTCAAGAAACATCAAGTTCAACAACAACAACGAAAAATGTTCATTCAATTACAAAATCGAAGTTATCCTCCATTAAATCAACTAACAAATTAAATAAAAAGAAAGAAAAGAAAGGTGTCATTTATATCGGTAGATTACCAAATGGATTTGAAGAAGACGAATTAAGAAAATATTTTGAACAATTTGGCGAAATTACTAGATTAAGACTATCAAGAAACAAGAAAACTGGTAATTCAAAACATTATGCATTTATTGAATTTGAAAGTAACGATATTGCTAAAATTGCTAGTGAAACAATGAATAATTATTTGTTATTTAATCATCTATTAAGTTGTTCCGTGATTCCTGAAGATAAAATCCATGAAAAATTATTTACCGGTTCAAATATTAAATATAAAGCCGTTCCATGGACAAAGATTAGTCAATTAGCAAATGATAAACCAAAATCAAAAGAAAACTGGGATAAAATTGAGAATAAATTTAAAACTGGTATAAAAGCCAAACAAGATTTACTAAAAAGTAAGGGATTTGATTATGATCTAAGCAATTTATAATTCAGTTTATCTATAAGTAGTAGTTTATAGTAGTTTTTATTTTATATATCGGAATATATTATTAATTTTGTTAATTTTAAAAGATGATAGATTCTAAAATGTACCTAAACTTAACGCGATTAATGTTAAAGGTGGGATGAAATTACTTAATTTTATCTGTCTCAATTTTCTTTCGAACTTAAAAAAAATGTCAAATAACTGTTTGTACAATCATAAGATCCATGAAAAACTTAAAAGTTATAAATTTTATTTATGTTCTGGATCAATTAGAAGATACGATATTCTAAAACAGCTTGGTTTCAATCCCATTATTAAAAAATCAAATTTTAATGAAAATTTGGAAAAATCAAATTTTAGTGATGTTAATTCTTATGTTGAAGCAACTGCTTATGGTAAAATTAATGACGTTTATAGTGAGGTAATTGATCATGATAATGATAATTTGTTGTTGCTATCTGCGGACACAGTTGTTTCCAACGACAATATAATCTATGAAAAGCCAAAATCTTTAGAAGATAATATTGAGACACTAAAGATATTGAAAAATTCCAGCAAGCCAATTCTAATTACAACAGTTGTTATTTTATTACACAAATTAAAAGATGAAAGCTTAGGCCATACGGTTAAAATTTTCAGTGAAACTACTGAAATTTTCATGGATAAAGACATTACCGATTTATTTATAGAAGAATATTGTAAAACTGGCGAAGGACTTGAAGTTGCTGGTGGATTTAAGATTCAAGGATTCGGCTCAACATTGTTTAAAAGTATCAATGGGGATTTTTATAATGGAGTAGGTTTACCAGCAAATAAGACTTTTAAAGAAATTTGTCATATTTTGGGTGTTGACATATAATAAATTATATTAATTATATAAGTAAACTATATACAGTTTTCAGAATTTTCATGTAAAACAAAATTTAACCTCTTATTTAGACAGATGGTAATGGTGATAACAGAGCAACTAAATTTGGCTTGTTTGCAGTTGATTGCCATCCCATGTAAATAATAAATGGTAACCATCCATAATGAGCAACATTTTGAGCTGACTCAATAAGCTTACTAATTCTTTCCTTTGATTCTTCAGATAAATTTAATCCTGCCATTGTGATGATAGTATGATAGTGAAGTAACTTGTTATGCAAATATCGTAAAGGCAATAACGTCCAAACTAGTTGAGCTTGTTTGAAAAAAAAAATATTTTCTCAACATGGGGGGGGTATTATTGACACGAAGTTTAGGTTTGACAGATCGGTGGTTGTTCTTCCGTTTTGTGCGGGATAAGTTGATTTTTATCACCACTTTTACGTTTACTAAATTCCTTTCTACATTCATTTCATATTTTCTTTCGATTAAGTTCTTTATTATTTAACCACATATTGCATTAAATAGTTTATTCATTTTATTTTATTATCAGATTTATATTGATAATCTAAAATACTATATTTGTACTTTTTCTTAATCATCCCACATAATATATTTAATCTCCGATAATGTCTGCTATAACATCCATCAGATTGTCTAACACCATTAGACCAATGTTGAGATTATCAAATAGATTCTCGGCAGTTCAATTGGCTACCAGACACTATGCTTCAAAATTTCCTGATCACACTGTTATTCAAATGCCTGCGTTGTCTCCAACAATGACGGAAGGTAATATAATTAAATGGCACAAAAAAGTTGGCGATAAATTATCGCCTGGTGAATCAATTGCAGAAGTTGAAACTGATAAGGCTGCAATGGATTTTGAATTTCAAGAAGATGGATTTCTGGCCAAAATCTTAGTTCCTGACGGAACACAAGAAATTCCTGTTGGTAAACCAATTGCTGTTTATGTTGAAGAAGAATCTGAAGTTCCTGCTTTTGAGAATTTTACAGCTGCTGATGCTGGTGATAGCGGTGCTGCAGCAGCTTCACCTGAGGCTTCCACTGAAGAAAAACCAGCCCCAACTCCAACCCCAACTCCAACTACAGAAACTTCAAAAGCTTCATCTAAATCTTCCTCGTCTGCCCCAGAAGGTAGAATTTTTGCCTCTCCACTAGCAAAAACCATTGCTTTAGAAAAAGGTATTTCACTAAAGGATATTAACGGTACAGGTCCACACGGCAGAATTACAGCCAAGGACTTAGATAATGTTAAGCCTGCTACTAAACCAGCTTCGTCTGCAACATCTCCTGCCGCTGCCACTACAGCTGCTACAGCCAGTGCTTCAGATTCTTATATTGATACTCCATTGACTAATATGAGAAAGGTTATTTCTAAAAGATTAACAGCTTCAAAACAAGGTGCTCCGGATTATATTGTTTCATCAACAATTTCTGTCTCAAAATTATTAAAATTAAGACAATCATTAAATGCATCTGCTGACGGTAGATATAAATTATCAATCAATGATTTATTAATTAAAGCAATTGCAAAAGCAGCGCAAAGATTCCCTGATGTTAATTCATCATATTTAGAAGCTGAAGGTGTTATTAGACAATATAAGAAGGTTGATGTTTCAATTGCAGTTGCAACTCCAACTGGTCTAATCACTCCAATTGTCAAAGATGCTGACTCAAAAGGTTTAGAACTTATTTCAAAAGAAGCAAAAGCATTAGGTAAGAAAGCAAAAGACAATAAATTAACTCCAGAAGAATTTCAAGGTGGTACAATTACAATTTCTAACTTAGGTATGAATCATGCTGTTACGATGTTTACATCCATTTTAAATCCACCACAATCTGCAATTTTAGCAATCGGTACTGTTGAAAAAAGAGCAGTTCCAGATAAATCCAACGAACATGGTTTCACGTTTGATGATGTTATGAATATAACTGGTACTTTTGATCATAGAGTCGTTGATGGTGCTAAAGGTGGTGAATATATGAAAATTTTGAAAACTATCATTGAAAACCCATTGGAAATGTTACTTTAATTGCCGAACTAATGAACTTAGATTGTATTTGAAAATAATATATCTTTTATTAATGTATAACCACTTTCTAAAAATCAAAAAACTATAATATAATGATTTTGATATTGCGAATTTATTGTACTATTCTCGCTTAGATGATAAGTAACAGAAAACAAAAGTATATTTTTTATTTTTTTTTTTGCTTTTCGCTAAAAAATTTTTAAGTGCAAACTAAATTCAAATCACTTTCCACAATCATTTGTAATTGGTTTTCTTATCAAGAATATAAAACAAGATGGTTTCATGGTTCAATACACTTGAAATTCATTATGTTAATATGACATTTCTGATTTTGTTTATAAGCGTTTTCACATTTCTTACAATATTTGCACTATTTTTTTTTATTTATTATATATGTTTTAAAGAGGATGATGAAGAATCAGAACAATTTCATAATCGCTGTATACCTGATGTTTTACAATTTAAAGAATCAAATTATAATAAACCAGAGTTATTAAAAAAATTACCCAAATTAGAATTAATTAGATTAGAATTAAGTAAAAAATGTTTTGAGATTAATAAACCAATTTTAAATTATATCACATTATCATCGAACGAAATTGATACGGCATCATTATTGATTCGTGATAGAGGTATTCAGTCGTTCTATTTTATGGATTATAATGATCAGATTTCAGAACTCATTGATCTTGTTGCACATGGATTAGATGATAACAATGATGAAAATGAAAACGGAAATGGAAGTATTGAAAATAACGCTATTAATACAAATTCAACAACAAATGAGTCAACAAGCTTAATTAATAAGAAATCAAATATAAATAAATATTCAACATTTGAAGAAAGTGATTTTGATGATTTAAGATTTAAGTCACCACCATATGTAGTTGAAGATTTAACAGATATTTCGTTCTTAACACTTAAAATGTCATCAGCAGTTCTAAACTTACCAATTCCAGTTAGAAATCGTAAAAATGATACAATTTATTTTGAAACAAAATTATTTGAATTTAATCCGTCAACAACTTTAATTTCAATTGGCTTAGTCACAAAACCATACCCAAATTTTGAACTACCAGGCTTATCACCATATTCCATTGGATTACAAACTGATGGTACATTAAGAATGTCAAATAAACCTTTTATTAATGATGATGATTTACCGGTTGTTTTGCCACAGTTAATTGAAGGAGATGTAATTGGTGTTGGATATAAATCAATTTCAGGAGCAATTTTTATAACTCATAACGGAAAACAGGTTTTAGAAGTTATTAGGCATTTTAAAGCAGAGTTATATCCTTCAATTGGTTCTGTTGGTGATAAATGTAAAGTTACAGTTAATTTAGGTCAATTAGGTTTTGTTTATATTGAAGCAAATGTTAAAAAATTGGGATTTTGTGAAAATCACAATGAAGGCTTGATTGGTGCACCCCCAATTTATGAATCAAATTTAATTACAAAGGATAAACTATTGGATAAAGGTGAAGAGTTACCGCCAAGCTATCCAGCTGAAGAAGAAACATTTTTTGGTCCAAAATCAGTTATGGAAAAGCCAACTATGTTATCAACAATTAAAGAGAACAGCGATAGTAATAATAATAGTAATAGTAATAGTAATATTACTTATAATGGTAATACTTTATTAGTTGGTTCCTCAAGTAGTCAGGAGAAGACCAAGAAAAAAGATGATAATGGAATCGAAAAGCCAGAAAAAAAAGTTAAAAAGGAATCGACTACTTTAAACAAATCCGATAGATCTGATACACCTGCATCTGAGCCACCATCATATCATTCAGAAAAATCTACCGAAACTGAAACCGATGAATTGAAATTAACCCAAGAAGAGGGACAATTGTTACTAAAACAACAAGAAGAAGAAGAAGGCAATTCCACTGATGATAGTTCAAAAAATATTGATTTACCAAATGTTGAAGAATATGAAAGAATCATTAACAATATACAACCCAATGAAACTACGTTATCACCAATTTTAACGCCATCAAATTTTGATACTCTAAAACATTTACATGGTGAAATTGATACCAAAAAAAAATCCAAGCCAACTGTTCAAGAAAATTCAATTAATGTTCAAAGTGAAGAAACAATAATTAATGATCCAATTACTTTAACTGAATCCGAATCTGTCACACCGGAACCTGGGTTAGCTACAAATACAGAAGGTAATTCTTCTAATATTAAGCCAAAGAAGACAATGAACAAGAAAAAGAAGAAGAAAAATAAAAATAAGAGGAAAGGTAAAAAATAATTTTATAAGTAAGTATGTAAAAACTAATCACCGAAAGAATGCATTTCATTTATTATGAGTTTACGGTAAAGGTTGATGTTTAACTCGTAAATAGTAACACCGCAATGCGAAGTGGACTGATTACGTAAAATTCGGCATCTCGGAATTGCTGGAACCTGCTAGAATTACACCCCAGGAAGTATAAAAGGTTGATTGATTCTCTTCAATAGTTATTTAACCTAAAAGTTATTTAATTTAATTAATCAATCAATTAATCAATTAACTAATCAATTAATCAATTAACCAATCAATAATCAATTAACAATCATGGAACAAATTATTCAGGAATTATTACGTCAGCAACAACAAAAACAATATCAACAACAATATGGAGCTCCAGTGCCAGCTTCACCATATTCGTCCTCCCCTTATTTTTCTTCGCCTTATTCCCCCTCTCCATACTATGTCTCAAGACCAAAACCTGTTTCAAGATCAAGACCACAACCACAGGTTGTCTATTTTCAAAAGCCTTCGAGAACTTCAGACAAGGTTTCTGCTCCTGCAAGCAGTTACCTCTCAAATTATCCACCATATTATTATGATGATGAAGAAGGAGGAGAACATGATGATGAAGAATCCGAAGAAGATTATTACGAACCTGAAACTCAACCAGTCGATGCACCAAAAAATACTGATCAAGATATCTATTCTTGGTTAAATGCTCCAACTAAACCTTCCAATGCTTCGGTCGCTAATGAAACCAGTACTACCAGTGGTAATGGTATTGGACTAGATGAATTGTTAGACTATTTAAATAATGTTAAAACTTCTAATACTGTTCCAAATTCTCAATCAATTGAAAACAAACCTTATAGAGCTAAACGTTCAAGACAACAGAATCAACAACCAATGTATGTTATGGATAGATATGGTAATTTATATCCAGCGCCAGCATATCAATCAGAAATGAATGAACAACCAAAAGCAAATCTGAAAAAACAGATTGATGCAGATGATTTAATCAAAGCTTTGCTTTGTGGCGATGAATGTGTTGATGAAAAGGAAAGTAAGGAAGATCAAGGAATTGAAAAGGACAAAGACAATGGATTGAATGTCGAAAATGCAACTGAATCTGAAGCTGCAAAAGAAATCGAAGAAGAAGCAGAAAAAGAAGCTACTAAAGAATTGAAAGAAGCTGAAAATAATAAGGCTGAACCAGTTCCATTAACCAGAGAGGGACTAGCAGATATTTTATCCAGTTTAAGTTCAAAACAACCGGAAAAAGAAAGGCAATATGCAGTTAATCCAGACAATCTTCCAGCTCCTGCATCAAGTTCCATCCCAATGCAACCAAAAATTAGAAGACGTTCAACTGTTCCATCATTATGTATTCACAAAAGTGATTCAACCAATAATGAATCAACAACTAATACAAATAATGATCCATTAAAAGTTTCAGCTCCACAACTGAAAAAGAGTAAACCATTTTCACCTCCTTTAAATGTTTACGAATTTGATGAACATTTTGTTGTTGTTGTTTCTTTACCAGGAGCGTCCAAAGAGTTTGTTGATATTGATTTCCATCCAACAACAAATGAATTGGTTATTAAAGGTGAAATTACCAACAAGTACTTAAGTGATGATAATTTTGCTGATAATTCCAAGATTCTAAAAGTTAGTGAACAAAGATTTGGTAACTTCGAAAGAATTATTAAGTTGCCATCATATCCAGGTATTAATGAAAATGAAATTAAAGCTAAATTTAGCAATGGTATGTTGGAAATTAAACTACTAAAATTAAAAGAAACGGAAGTTCAAAAAGAGCCAAAAAAAATTGTCTTGGAAGATGTTCCTGATGAAGAGCTACAAAGAGAAAGTAGTCAAGGTTATATTTAATGAATGTCATGAATTAGTTTTGTTGTTTAATTGTTTTCAATTATAAATAAATAAATAATTTAGCTACATATATAATAAATAATTTGAAATTTAATACTGAGCAACGATTTCATCGAATAAACTATTTTTTTCCTGTAAATCTTTTAAGTAATCTGAACTTGCAAAATTTTTCTTTAATTCAGTTAAACTCTTTTCATAATTTTCTTGATCACCATTTATACAATACAAAGAAATCTTATTAATTAAAAAACTTTCCTCCCAGTTTGATAAATTAAGTGAATTACTTGATTTTAAAAGTTCAATTTTTTCAACACACTCTTTTGCTTCAGGGAAATGGCATAATTTTAGATGACAAACCAATAATGAAATCCAAGTTTTAACACTTTCAGTGTTACTTGAGTTGCATAACTCTTCAAAAAAATAATATGAATTCTTCAAATTTATATTGCTTTCTGAGCTAAAGTTATCAAGAATTAAGCCAAACCAAGCAATATTAAAATCTAAGATTAATGCATCACTGAAATGATTTTTCAATTCTGCTGGTGATAAGCTCTTAACTTGTTTATTATTTAAGTAATAATTTAACAATGAAGTAAAAATTGAAGTTTCTAAGTTTTTTTCAGGGTTTGGATGAATTGACTCCAGCTTCTTTTCAGTTTCATCATTAGTTTCATTTTTCTTGAATAAGATCAATTGTTTATATAGTAACGCTAAAGTTGAGTCGTCTAACTCTATTTTATCAAAAAATTCATTAACTCCAACCAAGTCTTTATTTTGTAAAAAATTCGAGTACATTTTCAATGCATTGATTTCGATTTTCAATAAATCTAGAGACAAGGCATCAATGTCGGAACTTTCAATTAATTTTTCATTCATTTTGATTAATTCAGTCGATTTTTTGAAACTTTTCAAGAAGAAGTTCGATCTTATTTGAAAGTTTCTGGCTTCAAATTCGTAAATCACGTTTGTGAAATCAAATTCAATGTTCAAATCAAGTTTACTAATTTCATCATACTTACCGGCATAAAATTGTTGAATAACTGTGTAAAGTTCTTCATTAAAAGTTATTATGTCGTATGTTAGTACAAAAGTTTATAGAATAAAGCATAATAATATGATACAAACCTTTTTCTGGAATTAGATACATTGCTATATGATACTATTAGTTATGTTGTTTACAGTGTAAAGATAGACAGACGTGTTAAAATTGTTTGTTTGTTTTAATTGAGAAACCCATTTCAAAATTCATCGTGAAAGTCGCGATTCATTTTTGCTGATTATGTAAGCAATCCAAACTGTATGACATTCCGCTATCAAAGGCCTAAGTTAATCCAGTTTGGTACATCTAGTAGGTCTAACGAAGTGTAATGAAGAGTGAACTGTATATAATAAATTACTATGTAATTTAGAATTGATTTGATTTCTGTAAGGGCATTACATTATATAACAATGACGTAGAGTAAGCCGGAAATGACTATAACAACTGACATTGCTTTATAGCAAGACTGTTCTCCAATAAGAAGTTTATAGCCCTTTTTACTGTACATCATACGGTCATTATCGGTTTCCAATATTAATTATAAAAGGGGTACTATTTCCTACTGTTAATGACTTTTTGAAATTACCATAGATCAACAGATTTTATCGAACACTCTACATAAACAATACTAAATGATATTTCTTGTCTTAATGCTTTTCTGGGTTGCTCTTGTCGGCGTAATTGGCGCCTTTACCAATAAAGGCTGATTCGATTACACATAGATATGTACTTATATATGAAGATATATAACAAATAAATTTATTACTTTCATTACATTTTTCCTGCAATGTTGCTTTCGTAACATCGCAAATTTTACGCTTTTTTGGTATCACAAATATATTGTACCCATTAAATTATCATAATAAAAAAAACAAAACCCTAATAAAATAAAATAAAATCACTAACTAAACTAAAAATAAACCTAAGATCTTTCACCTCTCAATCTTCTTGCTAATTGGATATCTTTCTTTTGAATGGTAACTCTCTTAGCATGAATGGCACATAAATTAGTATCTTCGAATAATGAAACTAAGTAAGCTTCGACGGATTCTTGTAAAGCACCAATGGCAGAAGATTGAAATCTTAAATCAGTCTTAAAGTCTTGAGCAATTTCTCTGACTAATCTTTGGAATGGTAATTTTCTGATCAATAATTCAGTAGACTTTTGAAATCTTCTGATTTCTCTTAAAGCAACGGTACCTGGCTTATATCTATGTGGTTTCTTAACACCACCAGTAGTTGGGGCGGATTTTCTTGCAGCCTTGGAAGCTAATTGTTTTCTTGGTGCTTTACCACCGGTAGATTTTCTTGCTGTTTGTTTAGTTCTAGCCATATTGTCAAGTATGAATACGAATATCTAATCTAATAGTAATGATATATAGGAAAGAAAAGTATGATATCCAGCAAGTAGAGTGGCAAAAGTGAGGATATTTAAACTTATTTTTTTTTTCATATTCGCACAATTGGACTTTCCACCTTTCCCTTTGTTATTTGTCATTTTTACACTTGCAAGACTCGTTTTTCGCGGACTCTTTTTTACTCACGCAAAGAGTAAAAAATAGTCCTAGAATCGAGGACCAGCTTTTACTCACTCTTAAAGTAAATCTCAGTCTTGTTAAATGTTAATAATAAAAAAATCTAATTCCTAACAATTAATTTTCTGAGACAATAAATCGCAATTTGCAATTTGCCATTGGCACCCACTCTAGATTATTATAAATACATTGATTAATCCCTCTTTTGATAACGGATTTGACATTCCTATTCTATTATTGTGATTATAATTTTTTTGTTTCTTTTATAAAAACATCAAATTATTTAAATATTTATTAGTCTTAAAACATTTTTACAAAAAAAGTTTTATTACTATATTACATTTATTCAAACAAATTTTTAACTAATTAATTATATTATACAATGTCCGGTAGAGGAAAAGGTGGAAAAGGTCTAGGTAAAGGTGGTGCCAAAAGACACAGAAAGATTTTAAGAGATAACATTCAAGGTATTACAAAACCAGCCATTAGAAGATTAGCCAGAAGAGGTGGTGTCAAGAGAATTTCTGCTTTGATTTACGAAGAAGTCAGAGCTGTTTTAAAATCATTCCTAGAAAACGTTATCAGGGATGCAGTTACTTATACTGAACACGCAAAGAGAAAGACCGTTACTTCATTAGATGTTGTTTACGCTTTGAAAAGACAAGGCAGAACATTATATGGTTTCGGTGGTTAATGAATTGTTTTTATTTAATTTATTCTTTAGCTTTGTTATTTTATTTTATTTGGGATGAATGAATATATATTTTATATCTGTGTACTTTGGTTTAATTATTTTTATATTCTAATTTAAGATTATGTATATGAACACGAATATGATATATATGTCAGAATGCCTGAGATTGTATGCGATTACATGCGATTATTCGAGGTCTGTTGGGTCACTATTATTACTATCACTACTTCGGCATACCGAGTTGGTTGAAACGAAGCAGGATCAACAAGGATGGTCTCCGGTGTAATGACTTAATAGTAATGTAATCATAACCCTTGTTTGATATTATACACCATCATTGCCACTTATCCCCCACTCAATACCCACATTACTCCTGTATTGCTACCAGATCACTAACCTGTTCAAGCCTTCACCTGTTAATTTTGGCTGGTGGATGGGTCGAAGAGGCTTAGTGGCACGTATTCCGGGTTGACAGACGGGAATAACAGTATTTGTAATTAATTCCAATCTATTTTATTTATCATGCTACTTACAAAGTTACAAATCACAAATTTCAGTAGTTAATGGTCATCAAGTTGGCCGAATATGATAAGTATTTATCTGTTTATGAACAATCACTATTACAGAGTAAAAATATATCCAGGATGACTAATAATTCTAGACTTTAAAGTGTTGGTTTCTGCTTTAATCCCATCCCATGCCTCCAAAAAAAAAAAAAAAAAAAAAAAAAAAAAAAAAAAAAAAAATAATAAGATAAAAAAAAAAAAAAAAAAAAAAAAAAAAAAAAAAAAAAAAAAAAAAAAAAAAAAAAAATTAAAATAAAAAATTAAAAAAAAAAATTTTTTTAAATAAAAAAAAAAAGATAAAATTTTTTTTTTTTTTTTTTTTTTTTTTTGAAGTAAGATAAATAAATTTAATTGATACTTTTTTTATAAAGATTGAAAATACAGAATAGAAAACATAAAAAACGAGAATGAAGATTAAAATAATATTTGATTACCAAAAGATTCTGTTAATTTTTTAATATCATTTTCTATATCAACATTACCATTTATAGCATCAACGTTTGTGATTGGGTTACCATTTAATCTGCTTTCAGAACCGTTATATGATCTGCCATAAGCATTATAATTATTTGAACTTTCAGAATCCAACCCGTAAGTTTCATTTAAACTAGGCCATTTTTGTGCGTCAATTTCTTTATTTGAGTTCATAAATGCTGATCCACCATCGTAGGAAACCAATGAGGTATTATCAAAACTTTTTTCTGATGGTGTGAAATTATTTTTCTTCTTATTCGAAGAAACTTTTTCGTAATCTGAGGTAACTCTGGTGAGCTGAACGGAGCTTAATTGTAAATTATCTAATTGACCTTCAACTAAACAACCACGCTCCCTATAGTAAGTTAATAAATAATTCCATAATCTATCTCTATTTAAAGCTTTTGGATTACCCAGAATAATACAACCATATTTTGCACGAGTTAAAGCAACATTTAAACGACGTGGGTCACGTAAAAACCCAATGACCTGTTGAGAATTTGCACGAACACATGACAAAATAATATAATCTTTTTCACGACCTTGAAAAGCATCAACGGAAACGACTTCAATATCAAGATAATCTTGCTTATTAGGTAATGGGTGATTCATTTGCATATATTGGACAATGTAAGCACGTTGACCTTCATAAGGTGTTATAACACCAATTTGAGAAGGTTTAACACCATCTTTAAAAAATTTTGTAATTATACGTTCAGTATTCATTGCTTCAACTCTATTTAAATACGATGTACCGGACTGTGAAATTTCTTCACGGCCATATACCCCCCAAAACATCATTGGAGTCTCTCTAATCGGCCAAGGAAACAATGAATTTGGAATTGTACGATCTTGAGCTGTAATACCATTTTGTAATGAACCATCATAAAACATATTACTTGGAAATTCAGATAAACATGGATGCATACGATATTGAACTTCCAATCTAATTGGCGAATGTCCAAGAAAGATTAAACGTTCAAAAAGTGATTGTCTTAAACCAGCATCACCGGCCTGTTTATTTAAAATAACGGGACCTAATTGTTGATGGTCACCAACTAGCATAACTTGTTTTGCACCCCTAACAATTGGAATCAGAGATTCAGGTTCTGATGCTTGAGTTGATTCATCAATTAAAACCGATCTAAACTTCAAATTTGTTAATCTTTTATCTTGTGAGCCAACACAGGTACAACAAATAACATCGCAATTTTTCAAAATTGCATTTTCCGATTTTCTAATCGCATTAAAGTAAGAATTTGAATCATCTAATGATAGTTCACCTAGCTCGTTTTTTAATTGAATTAATTTTTTTAATTCACCCTTTGCTTTTGATTTAATAATTTCATGTAAACATAAATCTTTAATCGAACTATCAACATCTTCTCTACTTTTCGCTAACATTCTAACAACTTTTAGACCCATCGAATTTAGTTTAAAGGCTAAATGGTCAACTGCAACATTTGATGGGGCACAGACTAACACTTTTTCTTTATGTAGTTTGCTTAAATGATAAACAATTGTGGCAGAAGTTATAGTTTTACCTGTACCAGGCGGACCTTGAATTAATGTTAAGGGGGATTTTAAAGCAGTTTTAACGGCGTGTAATTGTGATTCATTTAAATTTGCAACCCCAGGAATAGAAAGATTTTTTGGAATATTGATGTTGAATTCAATATCTTCAACCTCTTTACCTAATAGCTTATAATATAAATATTGTGAAACAGACTTTGGATTCAACGCAAAAGTTTTCATTGCATCTTGCATTCTTTCATACGAAGTGCCTTTCCAAACAAATTCCACTGTAAATCTATTTATAATATGAGTTGGTGGTTGAATTTTATTTGGTTGCAATTCTAACGTAAAAGATTCCTGTTTTGAATCAGGTAATCTAATTATATACCCTTTACCTTCCCAAGGTTCATTTAATTCAGGACCAAAATATCTTAGGATCATTTCATCACCAACGGCAACTTTGATACCTGAAGAATCAAAGGTAGAAAAAATAAACGAAACCAGATGTCTATTATTCAAAGCTAAACTCCATTTAACAGATATATGTTCCAGTGCTTTACTTTCTTTTAATGATTTATCATAATCAGATTCCAGTTTAACTAAAGGAGCAAAAGATCTTTGGTATTGATAAGCATCGTTATAACGCATTAGAATTGGCATAACGTCAACATTTTTTTCTTCTTCTAAATCATTCAAGGTAATATTTTTATTCAATCTCCAATTTGATTCTAATTTTAAAATTTGCTCATGATTAATTGGGGTTGAGTTGATCAAATCCTCATCACCTGGAATTTTAGCAACCCAAGGCAAAAATTGCTTATCTTCAATTAATGACTGCCATTGATCAGTATCCCAGTTCAAATCCTTTAATTGAGCACAAGGTAACCTACATAAAATGACAACGATTGAATCTTGTTTTGCACTAACAAACCCCAAAACAAAAACGTTTTTATTACCACAATTATAACATTCTAAGTTGGTATCGCCTAATTCACCATCTTTATGTAGTGAAACTTGATTATGTTTTGATAGAACTAAATGGGTAACAATATGTGAGCCACCATTTGAAGTTTTACCATTACAAAACCATTTATTACAAATGTCACATTTAATCACACAGGAAGTATTTGAAATACCACAGTATGCACATGCATGTTCGGGTCTTTGAATTAAATCTAGTGGATTATTATTGTCATCAAGTTCATTATCTAATGGATGATTATGTTGATGTGGATAGGGGTATGAACCATTCGAAGGTAAAGTCAAATCTGAATAATGATCAACAAATGAGGTTGATTCATCGACGGATTGTGGATAATACTGAGACATTATTGAATCTTTTTTGATAACACATAAGTGAATAATTATGACTTTAATAATAATAAGATTTCTAAAGTAAATTTGAATTCTCTAAAATTTAATAAATAAGGCAATAAAAATATTTCCACTTGGAAAAAAAAAAAAATCGGAAAATTTTTTTCTCGGTAAACGAAGATTATCAATAAATTAAGTAGAATGTAAGGTATATTAAAAGTTAAAATTTATAAATATAAATGAGCAAAGATAAAACATAAAATGAAACTAAAGTTAAAAGTAGAAGTAAAAAAAATCAATAATCAAAACGGAAACCCGTAATCAATTTACATTAAAAACTGAGAGCTAATTTTTAAGAATTAAATAATATTTCTAATTATCAACAAATCTACTCTTTAATTCTCTGCTCTTAGATTTTAAGAAATCTTTAGCGGAGCAAACATTAACTAGTGGTTCACCCATTTGAATCAAATTTGAATCATTTGTTGATTGTTGCAGTAATTCGTCTTCAAAATATGAATTATTTGTATTCACACTTCTAAGACTTGCTATATCGTCAACAATACTGTGGGATCTTGAATTTGATCTTGATTTTGATCTTGTGCGCATTAGATCATCATTTTTATCGAAACTATTGGAATTCTCAGCAGGATTCCAAGATTGAATGGATTCATCATCTTCGAAAACATCGCTTGAAGGCTTTTCCTCCTTTGGAAATGAGAGTAAGTCATTTTTCGGATTCAATTCCAGCTCCTGGTCGATTTTGGCGTCACAATCTTCCAAGCAGCCTTGGCCCAAATTTTTTTTACCATGAACTGGACAATTCAAGGAAGAATTGGATGAGCAAGACAATTTGTTTGAACTTATTGTATTAGTATCACAATTAAAGCTTTGTAAAGTTTGTAAATTACTATCTTGACTACCTTCAACCTCATTTTCTTTATTGCTAATGGCATTATTGTTATTATTGTTATTATTCAGCAAGCTATTGGACATTCTTTCATAATTAACCAGGTCTGAGTAGGAGTAAAAAGAGATTGATTTTCTATTGGGAGAGTTGATTGAAGAACTCACGGATGAAGCCATCGAATTAAGGGAAGGACGTTCGGGTGGAGAGCCAGCACAGTTACAGTTGAAGGAAACTTCCTTTTTCAATGCTGGTAACTGCTGGTATTGTTGGCTTGACAAAAACGATTTTGATCTTGAAATTTTTGGTTCATAGTTATTACTATATTTTTTGGACAATGAGATTCTTGGAGATGAGGGTGAAGAGGGGTACATTGACGGGGCTGACTGTTGGCGTTGCTGTTGATTCAAATGGTTTGAAGAGGTCGAAACTGTACGGAATAGTTTTGCCTTTGGATTAACTGGATTTGGAACTTGAACTAAGTCAACGTCATCTAGATTTAAGTTTTTATTTGTAATTAATTCGACGTTGGAATCCAAGATGGGAGAGGTGTAATTCTCTGATAGCAAATGAGTTGGACGAGTCAGATTTATGTTGAAAGAATTCGATCTTTTGTTGATTGGAGAGCAATTTAAGTTTAAGTTTGAACCGTTTGAGTAGTTCGAGTTTAGCTCGGAATCCTCCAAACTCGTGTTGGACTGAACGTTTCTTTCAAAAATGTCATTGATTGAGTTTGAATGTGACGAGCTGCGAGATTTTTTGGCTTTTTTAATTCTGATTGGAGTTGAAGGATTTAGGGAGGTTGGCATGGGGATATCATTGTTGTTGTTGTTGCCGTTGTCGTTGCCGTTGTCGTTGCCGTTGTCGTTGTTGCTGCTGTTGTTGTTCTTGTCGTTGATATTATTATCTGAGCTGATGCCGGGCTGGTCCTCGCATAGCGGATCCTCTTCACTTTCCAAGGACAGCTTTGAGTTTGAAGTTTTTTTACCCAGTTTGAACAATGAGAACACCTTGTTGTTGTTAACAGAAGCGGACGATGAGCTGGAGGAGTTTGTGTTGTGGGCATGAGCAGCATGGTGGCTATTACTGTGATGGCTGTGACTGTTGTTGTGATTGTTAGCATTGGCAGCACTGGCACTGGCACTGGCACAATCATTGTTATCACCGCTACCGCTGCCGCTGCCACTACCGCTGCCACCTGCTGCTGGCTCGTTGCTGTGGATGATGTTTTTCCATTTGAGTGTCATTTTATATTCTATGTACAACTTCTATATCGCCTGAGAAGAAACAAAGTCTGTAACAAAGAAAAGAAGTGCAGGATAAGATAGTTATATATATATATATAGATATATATGTATGTACGTATGTATGTAGATACAGATATAGATAGATATATATAAATAAGAGTATACGGCTAGATAATCAGAATCCTTTAACAAAGAATAATAGCGATAGAGGTCATAAATGCTGAATTCTGGTAATGTAACAAGATAATACTGCAACACTGTCTAGCAGTACAACAATAAGTTCCAGCACAGAGCCAATGAATAAACTTCACAGAAAATATTTTTAATGACCCTGAATTCAATTGTGCGGTGATTTTTCTTTCAGTGATCTGCCATTTCCACACTGTGGGTATTCTACGATCTTCCACGCCAGTGCCAGCGCCAGCGCCGGCCATTGCAATTGCAATGGCCAATGGCCGGGGGGTGGTCTGGCCTGGGACAGAGTCTTGGATTAGAACACTTTACTTTATGTCAGTTCAGATCAGATCAGATCAGTTCAGATCAGTTCAGTTCACTTCACTTCACTTCACCTCACTTCACTTCACTTCCTTCCAAGTACATCTGCACTGCAACTGCTCTGAGATGTAGCGTGCAATACCAAGACACCCATCCAGGTCTTGAACGCTTGACCACGAATTTGTCCGTCAGCCCCCCTTAAACAACACGCGATGTGAGTTAAGGACCCAGACAAACGAAACAACAATACGGAATTTATGACCTTGCACCAGTTTCCTTCCAAAGTTTAATAAAATCACCCATTTGTTGCTGGTAAACTCGCGGAGATGTAGGCCGGCAACCGGCTTGTACGTAAATGTGGACAATAGTGTATGTGGTCAGTGTAGTACGACATGGTATGGTTCGCCATGTAATTTGGATCTTGTATGATTTCATCGCTACATATGACCGTGGATGTGGGTTTACTTTTTATTATACGCATTTTTGAGTATTAATATTATGTAATTTCAGCTAGTAACAGCATCTTAAACAGTGTATTATTTTATTTTTCGTTGTATAATATCATTCAATAATATCATACATTTGCACACAATACCGTGCACTTTCATTCAGTTCCATGCCATTTCGGGTTTTACCACAGTTTTTAGTGGGTGTTTTCTCCATTACAGCACATTACCCCTTTGGGAGTATTGCTGCGAGAGCACGGGATGGAATTTGGGACGTGTGCCGATGTGGTGCACGGGTGTGTGGATGTTGGTGCGGATGCTGGCAGTATCACCCGTGCACCACAATTACGTAGCGGGATAGAGGCAGCGAATGGGGCAGGGAAAGGAAAAAAAAAGATCCTATCGACGGCTGGCCATTGGACGATTGGACGATTGGACGATTAAACGATTGTGGTCACGTGACCACTTTCTTGATTTCTCTTACCTCCAATTACGTAATAAACAAACAGGTCTCATTTCTACGTTTCAATTCCCCATTTCATTTTCCGATTATTTTTCATTGTCGGCTTCAGTATTTACTTTTCAAAAAAAAAGAAAAAAAATTACAACGACTTTTTCCGTTTATACGTACGTATACGCTCGCATGCTCACATACTCATAAGTTATATGAACCATATTCCACACGCTCGCAACTATGTCACTGACTTCCACCTCACGTGTAATTGATGACTTACAGAAAAATATCGACTTTTTGAAACGTGAGCTCAGCGAGACAAAGATCATTTTGAATGAAACAAAGCAGAAGTACTCGATCTTGCAGAATAGAGCAGAGAGCTTGGTTGAGCAGTTGTCAAACTCCAAACACCAGAACGAAATTACCGAGTCGCTGTTGAAGAGGAAAGAACGCCGGATTCTGGATTTGGAGGTGCAGATCACCGACTTGATCTCAAACTCGGACAAGCTGAACTTCGAAAACGAGCAGTTCAAGTCGAAGTTCAAAAGAGTCGAGCAAACGGAGGTGGATCTAACCCGTGAAAACGAGAGATTGAAAAACTCGTACAACATATTGCTGAGTTCCACCAACGAGTACAGAAACTCCATGAACGAAAAGCTAGACCAGACCAAGAGCAGACTGCTCGCTTTCATCGACGAGAGATCCAAGCATTTGAACAACAACATCAACTTGATTAAAACGCAGGAGCCGGAAATAATGGCGTCCTTTAACCTGCTGACTAAAAATTCAAAAAGATTGGAGGAGCTATACAGCCAGAAAAATAGAAACCTAAACAGCTCGTTGACCACGTTGGCCACCCTGACCAAAGAGCATGGCAGTACGACCTCCATTATCTTTGAGGAGTGTGAGAACATTCTGAAGAAATTGAACAGAAACGAGAACATAATTTTGAAGATCAGGAACGAGACGGATGGCAATTTGATTGATTTAGATAAAATAAAGATCTTAAAGAGTTTGAAAAATAACGAGGTTAACGAAATTAGTACGAGTAATAATAGCAATAGTAGCAACAACAATAGCAGTAGCAATAGCAATAATAATAATCATAATCATAACCATAACCATAATAGTTCAAATAACAACAACAGCAGAAATAGCACTTCGGCCGGCTTACTGGAGAGTAGATACAACACTGAAAACTCGCCAACTGAAAACCAGCCAGCCGATTTAAGCAAGAGATTGAACTCCACTACTACGAATAATGTTAAAAAAGACAAAAGAAAAAGGTTTTCGTCCAGAAATTCAATGAATTCAGAAGATTTCGAAAATCTTCACCTAAGAAAAGCTTCGCCTAACTTACAAAACGAAACCGGATTTTTAGACATTCGAAAACAAAGAAATGCTAGTGGCACCGCTAATAACAACCATAATAAAAGAGTATCGTCGTCGAATTCAGTAAAACGTTCAAGCAGTACTAGAAACTCACAATCGCCAAATCCAAATTCACACTCACACCTTCACTCCACTTCACCCTCTCAGTCAAGTCCTTATTCCCACACAAATTCACATCCCTCCAACTCAAACGCAGCTAATAGAAATAACAAAAATAGAAATTTTTCGTCAGGTAGTAAAAATAGATGGTCAAAATTAAATTATGATGATCAAATTTAGAAAATTATATATTCTATTCATTTTATACATTAAATATTAAATGAAAAATCATTGCATTGAAGAAAATTCGAAGTCTACCGTAAACTTTTTTCCTTAAAATAATCCTTCAATTTCTCCCTTATCGTTAATTTCGACATTCATAAAACCACATTTCGTAGCTAAACCTGGAATTGTCATGATCTTATCTACCAAGGCATATAAATATCCTGCACCAATACTTGCTTTAATATCCTTAATTGGAAATTCAAAACCGGTTGGAACACCTTTCAATTTCGCATCATGTGATAAGGAATATTGTGTTTTAGCAATACAAATTGGTAAATTATCAAACCCTTGTTCAGTATATTGCTTGATTTTTTCCTTTGCAATATCAGAAAATGAAACTGATCCAGCTCCATACATTTTTTTGGCAATTATTTCAATTCTTTCTTCAATCGAATTATCTAATGGATATAAGTATTCGAAAGTTTCATCTTCACTAGCCTGCGTTGGATATTCTTTATTAGCACATTTAATAACACCCTCAGCTAAATCTTTAGCACCTTCACCACCTTCTTCCCAATGGTTGGAAACAATGGCATCTGTTGCACCTGCTTCTAAAGATTTTCTTTTAATAATCTCGTGTTCTGCAGCTGTATCTGCAGACATTTTATTAATGGCCACAATAACGTCAACGTTATATTGTTTGGCATTTGTAATATGTTTTTGTAAATTTTTACAACCTTTCTCCAACATTTCCAAATTTTCATTCAAGTACTCAAACGGTAATGGTAAACCTGGTTTAACATCCTTACCACCACCGTGGACTTTTAATGCTCTAACTGTTGCAACAATAACAATCACATCTGGACTTAAACCAGAATTACGACACTTAATGTTCAAAAATCTTTCACCACCCATGGTAAAATCAAACCCAGCCTCGGTTATAACATAACCAACATTCTTCTTGTAATCAGCCTCACTTGCATTGCCACTCGTACCAGCTAATTTCAAAGCAATCTTATCAGCCAAAACGGATGATGCACCAATTGAAATATTGGCAAATGGTCCAGCATGAACGAAAACTGGTGTACCTTCTAAAGTTTGCATCAAATTTGGTTTAATGGCATCTTTCATAATGGCAGTCAATGCGCCTGCTGCACCCAAATCTTCGCAGGTAATTGGTTCACCACTTTTTGATGATGCAACAACAATCTTACCAATTCTTTCTCTCATATCTTTTAATGAATTACATAACGCTAAAATTGCCATGACTTCCGATGCAACAGTAATATCAAAACCTGTTTTTCTAATTAATCCTCTTTCAGTTGGAGCTTCGTTAATTGTAATTTCTCTTAATGATCTATCATTTAAATCTAAGACTCTTTTCCAAGTGATTGAATCTTCATCGACATCCAATCTGACAAACTTTGAAATTTCTTCCTTTGACCACTCGTTAGGATCCTTTTTATCTAAACCTAATTTTTTAATTCTATATGTCAAACCTTTTGCAATATCCCTTGAACCATCCTTTTTAACTGGACACAATCTTTTCCATAACCCTTCGTCAGTTTGGGTTTTTTCATGGAAAATCCTGGTATCTAACGCAGCGGCTAACAAGTTATTTGCCATTCCAACAGCATGAATATCACCTGTAATATGCATATTGAATTCATCCATTGGAATAACTTGTGAATATCCACCACCGGCAGCACCACCTTTAACACCAAATGTTGGACCCATTGATGGCTGTCTAACATTTGCAAAACATTTCTTATTTAAAACTGCACCAATGGATTGAGCCAATCCAACAGTTGTTGTTGATTTACCTTCACCTAGTGGGGTTGGAGTAATACCAGCAACTAAAATGTATTTACCGTTTTTATTATCCTCCAATCTATCTAAAATGTCCAATTTAACTTTGGCTTTATATGAACCGTATGGCTCTAGTTCGTTTTCAATGATACCTGATTCTGAAGCAACATCGGTGATTTTTTTTGGAACTTGATTACGTGAGATTTCGTAATCTGATGGAACCGGCTTGATTAAATCAAGTTTTAAACGCTTAAATTCTGGCATTCTTGTATAATATCTTTAAGTGGTTATTAAAAGAGGAAATATGCAACGAGGAGAGAAAACATATTTAACCACTATTTATTTGTTAATGAAAAAAATAATTTAATTAATTTTCACATGTTGATTTGAACAGGAGTCAACTTGGGAGAGTCAACAGTAAAAGAAGTCAACTTTGTAACAAAAATCTGATCCGATTGGCTCTTTTTTCACATTGTCACGTGACACTTGTTTAAGCGTCTATCGACGCTTGTATCGACGCGTCTATATTTTAATAAATTTTATTCTAAAAATGTCATCATGAATTATTAGGTAACCGTAATTCAATATCTAACAAGAAACAATGAATAATGATCTAATGTTATAAATATAACATTATCTTTCGAAAAAAATGCCCAATGATAATTCTTCAAGATCAGTAGAAGCTATCTCAGGCTTGTCCGCTGGATTTGTTACAACTTTAATTGCACATCCACTAGATTTTATAAAACTAAGATTACAACTGGACAAAAACGCACATTCACAATCTGATTCGTTCAATAAAATTTTTAAAAACTTGATTGAAATTTCAACTGTCAATAAACATTTTTATTTGAATCATTTCGTTCAGAATATTTATAGAGGTATTGGTCCCAATATTCTAGGTTCAACAATTGCATGGTCGTTATATTTTTCATTCTATAGACAATATAAAAATTTAATTATAAATTTTAATAATCATGAAAATGACAAAAATTTGAATTCTTTTCATTACTTATTATCTGCATTTTTAGCTGGTTGGTCTACTTCAATTTTAACAAACCCAATATGGGTGATTAAGACAAGAATGATTTCAACAAATAAATCGGCACCGGGTGCCTATAGTTCAATTTTTCATGGTATAAAAGTAATTTTTAAAAATGAAGGTTTAAGAGGATTTTATCGTGGTCTGACGCCAGCATTACTCAATGTCTCACAAGGTGCCGTCCAGTTTTCAATTTATGATACTTTCAAAAATCATATCCTAAAAATTGATAAAAATGAAGATAGTTTATCGATTCACCAATATTTATATTCAAGTGCAATTTCAAAAATGATCGCAACTTGTACTTTTTATCCTTTACAGGTTATTAGGTCAAGATTACAAGTTAGTCATAATACTAATGTTAATCTTATCACCAGTAAAAATAAGACCATCAATCATAATGCCATCAATATTTCACTAGAAATATTCAGAACTGAAGGTTTAAAGGGTTTTTATAAAGGTTTGACAACAAATTTAATAAGAGTGATACCTGCAACCTGTATAACTTTCGTCGTTTATGAAAAAGTTAAGAATTTTTTAACTGTAAATTAAATTGTTATATATGTACATAGATTTTTATAAAATAAACCAGGAAAATTAATACAATAAAAATATTCTGGTTTCGCTCACTGGACAAAATAATTGATATCAATTTTCGTAATAACTACCTTATATTATTGTTGCATATTATAATTACAATTGTAATTACTAAACCTTACAATGAGAATTCTACTTAAGTCGGGTAAGGAAAGAACGCTTGCCCTAGAATCAAAATCTCATGTACTATTATTTAGATATATACCGAAATTAAAAAAATGTGCCATTGAATTAGTTTCAAAATTGAACTTCAATTCCAATCATTATAAGTCTTTATCTAGACATAAACCACAGGGATTTTTGGGTTTAATAAATATGTCAAATGATATATTCCTTTGTGTTATTATATCAAAAGTTGAAGCTGCCTCTCCGTTAAAAAATGAGATTATTCATAAAATAATTGATGTGGAATTTCATTGTTTAACAAAAAATTCCTGGGATTTTTTGGATTTAAATTCAAACGGTTACCCAAATGTTGAAAATGATATTGAAAATCAGTCGAATAGTAATTATATACCAAAAATTGACCAACATCCATGCTGGGAACTTAGAAAATTATTGAATGATGGATCATTCTTTTATAGTAAGGATTTTGATTTAACTAGTACTTTACAAGGTAGAGGTATTTCAAGCAATCGAAATTTATCGATGGATAGATATCATTTAGATTACATGTGGAATTCATTCATGATGGAAGAAATTATAAATTTTACACATAATCTTAGTGAAAAGGATAAACTAATTTTAGATAACGATCAATTTTTAACAATTTGTATTAGAGGTTTTGCAGAAAGCTTAAGAATTAGTATGAGTAATAGACATGCAATTTTAACCATAATTTCAAAACAGTCATGGAAAAGAGCCGGCACTAGATTTAATGTTAGAGGTGTGGACGATGATGGTAATGTAGCAAATTTTGTTGAGACTGAATTAATTTTAAATGACAATAATCATATTTTTGCGTTCACACAAATTAGAGGTTCAATTCCTTTATTTTGGGAACAAGATACTGCTTTAATATCTCCAAAAGTTCAAATTACAAGAAGTTTTAATGCAACTGAGCCCGCATTTGAAAAACATTTCCAAAATTTAATTAGTAAATATGGCCCAATTAACATTATAAATTTATTATCAAACTCAAAAACTTCTGAGCTTGAACTAAGCAGGTCATTTAAAAAACATTTCCAGAATTTACAGGAAGAACTACCCGATGCCATTTTTTTCACTGATTTTGATTTTCATCAAGAAACTTCCAAAACTTATGCTCAAGCTTCAAAAGTTTTAACTTATATTTCAGAATCTTTATCAGAATTCGGCTACTTTTGTTATGATCTAAAAAATAATAAAGTTTTAATGGAGCAAGATGGTACATTTAGAACTAATTGTTTGGATTGTTTAGATAGAACAAATGTTATTCAACAAGTTATTTCTTTAGCTGTAATTGAAGAATATTTGGCCAATTTTAAAATTAAGGACTCTTATGATTTAAAAAATAAACATAGTATACTTTGGGCAAATCATGGTGATCAAATTTCACAAATTTACACAGGTACAAACGCCTTAAAATCAAGTTTTTCAAGAAGTGGTAAAATGGGTTTTGCCGGTGCTTTGTCCGATGCGACTAAATCTATAAGCAGAATTTACATAAACAATTTCGTTGATAAAGGTAAGCAGCAAGTTACTGATACATTATTAGGTAAAAATTCTTCTCAGCAGCAAGTTTACATTTTTGACCCAATTAATGATTATTTAAACAATCAATTAGTCAAATTTGAATCAAAATTTATAAATTATAAAGATATTTCAATATTTGCTGGTACTTATAATTTAGCAGGAGTTGCAGAATCCGGTAATTTGTCTGGATGGTTGTTCCCAAAAGAAAACTTTAAACCTGATATTTTTATAATCGGATTTCAAGAAGTCATTGAATTAAATGCATCAAATATTCTAAAAAATGATGGATCAGCTGGTAATTATTGGAAAAATATAGTTCAGCAAAACTTAGATAAAAATTGTTCAGATGAAAAATATGTTTTATTAAGATCAGAATTTATGTCATCAATTTTGCTTTTATTATTTGTTAAATCAAGCCATGTGTCGAATGTTACACAAGTCGAAGGTAAATCAAAAAAGACGGGTTTAGGCGGTATGACTGCAAATAAAGGTTCTGTAGCAATTAGATTCAACTTTGGTTCAAGTACTTTTTGCTTTTTTAATTCGCATTTAGCGGCTGGAATGACAAATACTGAAGAAAGATATAATGATTTTATGAGTTGTTGGAATGGTATTAGATTTAGTAGAAATAGATTAATTCAACATCATGATTACATTATTTGGTTGGGGGACTTAAATTATAGAGTATCTGTTCCAAATGAAGAAGCAAGGCATTTAGTTAACATTAATAAGTTAAATGAACTATTAAATTTTGATCAATTATCTTATGAAATGAAACGTCGTTCAGAATTAAAACAATTTAAAGAATCAGCTATTAATTTCCCACCAACTTATAAATTTGACAAAAACTCTCATAATTATGATTCATCAGAAAAACAAAGGGTACCATCTTGGACTGATAGAATTTTATATCGTGGCAAAAACCTACAACCATTAATTTATTCAATTGCTTATAATATTATGTTTTCTGACCATAGACCTGTTTT
The DNA here is from genome assembly GCA_030580115.1 of Kregervanrija pseudodelftensis. NCBI lineage: Eukaryota > Fungi > Ascomycota > Pichiomycetes > Pichiales > Pichiaceae > Kregervanrija > Kregervanrija pseudodelftensis. The sequence goes on from JAKTSJ010000033.1 coordinate 106,130, forward strand.
CTCAATTTTTAAGGCTCCAATTAAAATTATTGATCCAGAAATTAAAGAAAAAATTTCCGATAAATTAATTAAAGATTTTAATTCTTCATCTCAGGAACAATCTTTAATAGAGTTAAATGATCCTGATGATTCTTTATCAAATTCTTCATACCCAGATAAAGATCTCGAAGACTATCTCGATGAAAATTCTTCATCTTCAAAAAATTCTTCTTCAATTTCCTCTAGTACTCTGATTGACATACCTTCATCGGCTTCTTCACCACCAATACCTCAGCGTAGACGTATTCCTCCTCCATATGACCCTTCAGAATCTCAATCAATGTTAATTCCAGGTTTGACTCCAACAACGATTAATCAATCAATTGATCGTTCTAAAGTACTATCATTGCAACCTACACCTTCACCACCAAAATTGCCTCAACGTAACCAACCACTTACGCAATCCCAACCATCAGGTTATGGTGTCATGCGACCAACTGTTTCAAGGACCGGGACTCCAGTTTCAAATGCTTCGTCACCTGTGCCAGCGCCTCCGCCACCTCCACCACGTAAGCCATCAAATAACAATTCTGTTCCAGATCAAACAGCACATGACGCAACAATAAAAGAGAATCATAAATTACCTCCAATGATTCCAATAAAACCAAAGTCGTTAAATTCAATGTTTACCGCAGATACAGGTAAAAATACCGAAGTTGAAAAACAATTAGCAATTTCATCTAATATCGATAGTGGTTGGACTGCAATGACTCCAACTAAAAAGCTGTAATTTTAATGTAAAACTTTATAAGCTTAAATATTATTATTATTATTATTACTATTATTATTATTGTTATTATTTTACTAAATAAATTCGTAATTTTCGACACCAAAATAAATAAGAAAACAAAATAAATTAAATCTAAAGTTAACCTAATATATTCACTCAAAATCTGAATATAGATCATCGGATTCATCATCGACATTATCTTCGTTGTCTTCAGAATCCAAAGCATATGTTTTGGTCATTTTCTTTGCTCTGGAAGATCTGGAACGTGGTTGGATTGCAACTGGGTCATCTTCATCGTCATCATTGTTAACATTATTTTCATCACCGTCACTTAATAATGCAATGCTGCTGTCATCATCATCAGATGATTCAATAACAATATTCTTTCTAGTTGGTGCCTTAGCAGCCACTGGCTTTTTGGAATTTGAAGAGCTAAAGCTTTCTGTTGTCGATGAGGACACTGGTGTAGTCGAAGCTGACTTTTCAACACTTTTTTCAAATTCAGCTGAGCTTTTATTGAATTCTTTAGATGCTTTCTCAAAATCTGTCAAATCTGTTAAATCCAACAGTTCATTCTTCACTTCTTCCGTTTTAACCGTTTTCGGCTTTGTAACCCTAGGCTTCTTTGCTTTAGGTTTGGTATCTTCTTCTTTTTTAACACCTGTTTTCGATCCTGCTGGTTTTCTTTTACGCTTTGCGCTTTTCTTGCTTGGTTTATTAGGAATCATGGATAATCTATCGTCTTCATCTTCTTTCAAAAATTTTTTCCATGCATCTAAAAACTCTTGCAAGTCTTCATTCCACAAATCTTTTGCAGATTTATTGAGCAATGTATTCAATAAGGCCTCCCTTTCGCCACGCATTTTCAATAATCTTTCGTATCTTTCTCTGGTCAAAGACCAAATTTGCATACCGAGTAAGTAATCATAAATCGAAGTTAGATTTGACTTATTGTTAACAATTAATCCACTCTCCTGTGTAGCAGTCTTGTCAGCCTCAGCTTCGGCAGGATCTTCCACCTCTTCATCATCATCGTCTGATTCCAGCTCTTTTTTAACCAAAGTAGGGTCAAGTACAGTCCTAATTGGTTCATTATCCTTATCGAAACCTGGAAACCCTAATGTATTCAATTCTGAAACAAGATCAGTTCTTTTCTTGTTAGTCACAATCAATTCTTTATCAATAATCATCTTCACAAATTTGGCTTGCGATGAAAGTTTTTCCAACTGATTGGAATATTCCGTGACGGTGTAATCTTTTCTTTTTTGATAGTATTCTAACCTAACATGATAGTAATCTTCTAGCATATCATTAATTCTAGAATACTTCTTAATCCTTCCACGAGGATCAAAAGCAACCATGTTACTGGTACTAATGGAAGAGACTAGTTTGAATCTCTCTAGTAGCCCAATTTTTCTAGTCTTTGCCATCTCTTCGTTTGATAATTTGATTATAAATCTGATACCAACACCATGATCTTCTTCCATATCTTTAATCCATGGTTTTCGCTTCTCAGAGCCAGCTAAACCTTGTAACAAGTATTCCTTCATTGTTATAGTCCACATTTTAATTGGTAATTCGGAAATAGCAAGAGTGTTGTCACCAAGATCTTCAATTAAACCTTCAATTCTATAACGATCCTCACTAATTTTTTTGATACGGCCTTCCCAGCCTTTATACCATGGAACCATTTCCTTCATTTCTTCACCTGCCATTAAAGCTCTAATATTTTCAACTATATCGATGGGATTAAACGATGGAATATTGGTACTCCAACCAGAACCAATACCTTCGGAGCCATTAACCAGTAGCATAGGAATAATTGGTACATACCATTCAGGCTCCACTGTTTGTTCATCATCTTGTAAATATTTTAACAATGGACTGTCTAACGTATTGAAAACTATTTTTGTAATTGGAGTTAATTCGGTAAAAATATATCTTGCTGCAGCTGCATCTTTACCACCTGAAGCTCTAGAACCAAAACCTCCACGAGGAACTAAAATATTCAAGTTATTAGAGCCAACAAAATTTTGAGCAAGAGAGATAATTGATTGCATCAAAGATGCTTCACCATGATGGTAGGCAGTATGTTCAGAAATATAACCAACCAATTGAGAAACTTTCAATTGATCTTTCATTTTACGTTTGTAACAACCGTATAAAATCTTCCTTTGAGAAGGCTTAAAACCATCCATGACAGACGGAATTGATCTCACATTATCTGCCATTGAAAATAAGATAAGTTCCTTATTGATGAAATCAGAAATTGGTATATCGGTCAAGGTCGAATCCAAAAATGTACCAGGCTGGAATTCTCTTAGCCATTCTTTACGATCATCGGCTTTCTTTTTAGAAAATGCTAGATCAATACAAAGTTTATCTTGTTCTCTAAGAGCATTGAAATTCTTTAAATGTTTGTCCAATTGACTAAAATATTCTCTCATTTCATGAGCTTGAGAAGTACCCAAACCTTTATAATACTTCTGCCTATAAGAACAGGTTTTACCCTCACCATCCCTCCATGACTCATATTCAGGCATACTGAAAAATGGAATAACCTTATTTTTATTTCGACCACTTAATAAAGTAACCTTAATAATTGGTGTAATAAATTCAATTAGAAAGTTTGGAATTTCCAATAAACCTGGAAAAGAAATCTCTAGAAAGTTGATGATCAAACCCTTAATGTGCGAACCATCATGATCTTGATCAGCCATAATCATAATACGTCCATATCTTAAGGTATTAATATTTTGAAGATTATAGTTCTTTTTATGCTGTAAACCAACAATTTGTTTAATTGCCTCAATTTCGACATTTTTCATAATCTGATCAGCACTTGCTTCTCTGACATTCAACATTTTACCTCTTAAAGGGAAACAACCGTAATGGTCTCTACCAACAACAGCTAAACCCTGCACTGCTAAAGATGCAGCAGAATCACCTTCCGTTAAGATAAGTGTACATTTATGACCATCTTTTGTACCCGCTTTATTTGCATCTTCTAATTTGGGATAATTGGTAATTCTACTTTTCCTACTACCATCATTTTTCTTTAAAGCTCTGTCAGCATTAGCAGAAGCAATATCTAAAACTTGATCCAAAATACCACAATTTAGAACTTTTTTTACAAATGCTTCAGGTAACTCTAATTTTTTGCCACCAAATTGTGAAGGTCTAGTGGTCAATTGCTCTTTGGTTTGAGACGTAAACGCAGGATTTTCAATCAAACAATTGATAAATAAAAACATATTTGTTTTAATTTGAAATGGCTTAATTATAGCTTTTTTGTTTTTTTTTTTAATTTGATCCATAATTTTTGAAACCAATAAATTAGCGACCATATCAATATGGGTACCACCAGAAGTAGTTGCAATGGAGTTGACAAACGAAACTTGATTGAAAGTACCATCGGACATAGAAAAAGCAATTTCCCATCTATCATTAATAACCTGATGAACAATAGTAGGCATTTTTTCTGGAATAAATGGTGTGGGAGAATCATTAAAAGCTTTACTTTCGGTACCTTCTTCATCCCCACCAACTTTGATCTGCTCTGGTGGGTGATCTTCTTTTGCCTTTTCAATAGCTTTAACATATAATTCAACATATTGCTTGAAATTAGCAATTTTTAACAGTTCACCATTTAATGTAACTTTAATACCTCTAACAGATCCGGCAATGTCATAAACCCTTCTTTTTAAAACACCAAGGATTTCATCATCTAGTTTAGTCATACCAAATTTTGCCAAATCAGGTTGGAAAATAATTTCAGTAAACTCAGCTTGTTTTTTCAAAGCTGAAATTTTTGGTTTACCCACATCAGACATATTGTTTCTCCAGATTTGGATATACTCTTTCCTGTTTGATTTATCGGCAGTATGAACGGTGAATTCAGTAGAAAAAATATTACATAATTTAGCACCATAACCGTTTCTACCACCAGTAACCTTTTTTTGGTCATCATCGTAATTCGATGAAGTCAACAAATTACCAAAAATCAATTCAGGAATATACATTTTTTCCTTGTTATGAATTTCAACGGGAATACCTTTACCATCATTCTTGACAGCAATCACATTCTGTTCCGAGTCAATTCTAACATCAATCCTTTTCATGGTTGGATCTCTAATTTTATTATCTGCTGCATTAACCAAAATTTCATCAAAAATTTTGAATAAACCGGGGACAATTGAAACCATCTTCTTCTCCATACATTGTGTTTCTTCATTATATATCCACTGCTCTGATGCATACTTTTCAACCGAACCAATATAAGTGTCAGGTCTTTTCAAAATATGTTCTAGTTGTGAAAGTTTTTGATATTGTTCAGAAGCAGATCCTTTTTTTGAGCGGGAAGTCTTTGATGTCAATCTAGGTGCAGCACCTTCATCGATCATAAAGTCATCGTCTTCACTACTACTCATTGTCTGTTAATATATATATAACAAATGCAAATAAATAATGGATAATGAATAATGGATACTAACGCTGATGAAAGAGAAAAAGTAAACTTTCAACTCACTGCATTTAGTAAACAACACCATAATTATTATTGCCTTTGATTTAAATATTTACGCGTTTCACAAATTTGAACAAAAATTTCACCCGCCACATTACCCGCCACAATTTCTGTTTTATATTTTTTATTGAAATCACGTGACTTTTATTTACCCGTTTTTTGTCGATTTACACGAGGCGGTGCAATTTTATCACTATTAATAATTTAAAGGCTGTGTTTTACATGTGGTGGACTGCATATTTTATTTACGTCAGCTGTGAATCAACATTCCGGAATCGAGTTGCCAAAGTGAATAATTAGCTGAATAGTAGCTAAATAACGATTGAATTGACTACACTTCTGTGATAACAATATATTCCAGTGGAAAGCTTCTTTGATTGTCGATCACTATGTTTTTAAAAATTAATGTCAACTTCACTTTAATCCAAGGTAGTTTAAAAGTGAAGCCGATAGCAATCCATGAGATCTCATATATAAATCTGGCTTGTCCACTTGGTCCACACCATTCCCGGTATTAATTATGTTGCTCTGTTATTACATAGAAGTGATTTGGCTTGCTGCATGGTAAGAAAATCTTGGTGGTGACCTTGACTCTCATTGGTGACCTCATCTAATCATCACTTGCTGTTATCCACTATTTAATTAGTAGTTTCGTATATAAACCCCTGGTTATACCTTTAATCTGATACAATCATTAATTCGTTTTGTTCCCATCTTAGAAGCTATCTACAATAAATTACATTCAATTACTATGACGAAATCAAACCAAGTTATTTACACATTATTAGTCGGTATCACCGGTTTATACATATATGATGTTCAATTCAACCAAGGAAGAGCAGTTGATTCACTCGGTCTCTATAACTGGAACAAACAGCAAGTTGCCGTGAGCAACTCACCCATAACAGATAAAGTGAATTCAATGGCAGGTGCCACATTTCAGCAATCTGATAACATAAAACAGTCAATTCAAGACTCTTTCAAAAAAATCCCATCTGGCTCCGAAGTTAAGGACTCGGCAATCTCGTCGTATAACGATGCGTATTCCAAATTGTTGGATGCTCAGAAAAAAGTTGATGATTCTACAAATTCAGTTTTCTCTTGGAGTGCTGAAAATTCAGAAGCGTCCAAGAAGGAGGCCCAAGATCATTTGGATGATGCAAAAAAACATTTTTCAGCAGCAAAGGATAACTTGTTGAAATTTGGTTCTGATTCAATAGAAGAAGCTCAAAGAGTGTATCATGAAACTGGTCAAAGTGTCCAAGAATCATTGAGTAATTTTGGAGACAGCGCTTCTAATAAATTGGGGAAAGCTCAAGACTATCTTGGTGACAAATATCAAGAATTATATGACAAGGCAGGACATTTGGTGATTACTTCCAAAGAAAAAGCTCAAGAGGTCTCTGATTATTATAAAGATCAAGCCCAGAAGGCTAAAAAGGATTATGATGAAACTAAATCGAGTTGGTTAAGATGGAGATCGGCGCAATCTAAAGAAGCTCAGGATGCTGCAAAGGCAAAATATGATGCTTTGCAAAAGAAGAGTGATAATGCTAATCATTATTTACAAAGTTGGATTGAAGATACTTCTAATTCTGCTAAAGAAAATGCCAATTACGCTTATCACAATGTTGCTGGCGCAAAGGATAGGGTTCATCAAGCTGGTTACGATGCAAAGGAAAACGTCAAAGAAAATGCAGATTATGCTTATAATTATGCTGGTGGCATTAAAGACCGTGCAGCCCAAGCTGGTTATGATGCAAAGGATAAAGCTCAAGACGATGCTGATTATGCATATCACTATGTTGGTGGTGTCAAAGACAGTGCAATGCAAAAGGGTTATGATGCTGCATCTTATATAAATGATAAGTACCATAACTTACAAGATAAGGTAGGCAGTTACGTTGTCGGATCTAAAGAAAAAGCTCAAGAAATTGCTGATTATTATGAACAACAAGCTAAAGAAGCAAAGAACCATTATGATCAAACTCAATCCAGTTGGTTAAGATGGAGATCAGCGAAATCTCAACAAGTTCAAGATGATGCTAGATCAAAATACGAGTATCTAAAGAAAAAAAATGAAGACGCAAATTCTCAGCTAAGAAAATGGGTTGATGATGCTTCCGATAAGGCTAATGATGCAGGTATAAACGCTGTTGATAGTACTAAAAAAAATTTAGATACCGCTAACGATAAAACTCAAGGGCTGTTATCTAGATTCCGTGGCTGGTTCAGTCGTTAAAAACTGAAATAGTGTAATGATTTTATTGTTTTTGTTATGATGATTACTCTTATTATGATTATTTCTTTATAATTTCTTTCTGTTTTTTTACGTTTATAACATTTCTCACAACACCTTATAGGTTTATAACTTAGTTTTAAGAAACAATTCAAATTGAATTGAAATTGAAATTGAAATAAATATATATATATATTAAGTTTAACCTAAAACATAATAAACCTATGACAATAAGAAAACATTGGCACCTTCTGTCATTGCTTGATATAATTTCTTTTTCATGACGGTTTTAGAAGAATAATTTGGTAGCTTCAAGTAATTGGCACAGGTCATAACACTGGGTAAATAGTCATCGGGCTGCAAATCATCTTCACAGTGCTTCAAAACAACGGTTAACACTGGGCTCAAGGCTTTGAACCCACCTATTGGTAATCTTGGAGAGCCAGTTAAAAATTGTAAAAACTGCCTCTTTTCTACTTCATCAAATTCTGAAATAATCTCAATCAACCATTTAATACTCCTCGAATCAATATTATAACCATGATCTGCATGAACTACGTTGAGCAATGTTTCCATTGTCCAATCTTCCTGATCGTTACCAGATAACCTCACTAATTCTTCCGCAGAAAATAACAGCATAGAAGAAAAAGGAAAAACAACGCTGAATCCTTCAATAAATGCCAAAATTTGTGCTTTTATACCGGAATCCAACGTTTTGTTTATAATAGCATCAATATATCTCCCCAAGTTTTCGCTATTAACAGGAATTTCCTCACCGTTTGGCGTTAACTTGATTTCTTCATAACCCGGCAAAACAAAAGTCAGCATTAACTCTGATAATTTACAATCATCAACTTGAATATCTTCTCTCCTTTCATTTTGAATATCATCATACTGAGTCAAATACTTATTCAAATGTAATAGTGATGCTGCTAAATTTGGGTCAATCTGCTTGATTTTTTCAATACCTAAATCTCTACTATAACTTAATTTTTGGTTAAATTCCAAATCTAATGCAATTTCGAAAAAAAGCGAGTTAAAATTAAAATCAACAATCCTGGAATCCAAGAACGATCGAGCCAAAAATTTACCCAACATGGAAAAAAATTCCAATACTTTTTTGTGACATAATGAATCTTCATCTAATGGACGAGGGAATAAACCAGTTTTTTCATCAACATAAATGTCAAACGCTTCGTCTTCACACGGTTTTACTTTTTTTGAAAGTTGGGCATGTTTTTTTAGCTCAACATATTTATCACTACGCCACATCAAGTTCTTAACTTTGCATAATTCCTTGGAGACATTAGCATAGAACTCTAGAGTAGGGCCCAAGCCGGTTCCAACTTCTTCAAAATATTCAATTTCTAATAAGCCAGGTTTATCCGCATACCCATCCATAACTTTAATTGCACTTTGAAACAACTTATTTCTTGATAATCTTAATTTGTGCCTAACTGACCTACCTAATAATTGAGCTCTATTCAATGAAGAATCATTATCCTGTTTAGACTTTGCCTGCCACATATCAATTAATCTAGAATATCCAAACGATGTAGATTTCAAAAAAAAAATTCTAGTGTCCAATGGAAACAAAAATGGGAATTGTCTGGTGATAATAACGGCCCAGTCTGGTAGTGTTCCGCTTGCAACAATCATAGGTTCTTCCAGTTGACGGTTTAATTTTGCAGTTAATTTGTAATTCAAAAACAAAGCATCAGATCCAACTGAGTTTTTAGTAATAGAATTTAAAGAATAAATTTTTTTCAATAACTTTAAAATGTTGAGAGTGGTTGAATCACCTAGCGAGGTCAAATCATCATCAGTATTTTCAATAGCATATAACTCTTCTTCAAAACTTGGTGGCGTACCTTGAACTTTACTAAAATTAACAACATGGCTTTCAGAACTCCAAATAAGAGAGTTTGGGACAATCTCGCCCGGATGCTTCTGTAATGATTTATAAATAGCACCATAAATTGTAGTCTCTTGAGGAATGACTTCTCCATCAATTGAAAATTCCAAGTAATAGTTTTGATCGGAGCTCTCGTTGGCCTGAGAACCATCTCCTGGGGTAAATATTGATCTTAAGGAATTCATACCATTGAACCTGTTCTTTAAAAACGAATTAATAGAGTTGAAAGTAGCTATTGCATGAACCATTAGCATCAATTGTTTCCCCCCTTCGGACGTGTCTCTATCAGCTGAAACTAATTTTAGCTTAACTTGTTTGGCCATTGAAGAAGCACGAGATGTAGAATTTGAGGAAAGTGATGCATTTAAATCTGATCCTACAATTTCAAAAGATTCAGATCTGTCTAAGGCATCTTCTAACTTCCGAACAAGTAACACCAACGGTAATGATTCATTGTTACCAATAGGACTTAAAACAGAACAGAAATAGTCTTTAAACGATTTACAAGTGACTGAATTGACATCGTCTTCTTCCTTCTCAAAAATTTTCAATAACAGAAGAACAATTCCGGAAGATACTAATTCAAAGCTTGAAACGTTTTTAGAGTTTTCGTTGGACAAAAGAGTATTTGAGAGTTTTTCCCAAATTTGGTACCACTCGCTATATGAGTATCGTTCATTCAAGGACCTCTCGAGTACTTTAAAAGTATGATCCAAATTTTGCAAATGTTTTTCCTTTGGAACTCCATTTGTTGAATATAGAGTATCGTAATCACTGTTTACTTCCGAACATAACTCGTTCAATCCGTATAAAATTGAGTCCATAGATAAGAACTGTGTTCCATCGTCAGATATGGTATAATCATCAACAAAAAGAAACGGTATTCTTTTGAAACTAGAAGAATTATTGAACGAATCATCCATGCCAGTAAGCTCAGTTTGGTTCTCTTCGTCTTCTTCCTCCACATTTTCGTCCTCATTTTCTTCTTCATTTTCGTCTTCGTCTTCTTCCGCATTTTCCTCTTCGAAATGTAAATTCCCTTCCCTTCCATCCTCTTTATGCATACCGTCTGGATCGCTTTGCTTATCCAGTCTGAATGGTTTATTGATTGTATCGTCCGACTTTAAAATACTCAATAACTCCTTCGTATGTGAAACCAATCCTTCTCTTTCAAAATCTCTAAGAAATAAATCTGGTGTTTTCCCTATTAGTAAGTGGGTAATTAAGAGTGAACCATAAATAAGCACGTAACATTTAATGGACGATCTCAATGATGGGTCATTTTTGGTCATTATACGCTTACCTTGGATAATTGAAGCAACCAATATGGAAGTAATGTTTGATTCATAAACGATCGAGGCTAATTCGTCTTCATTCATAAAATCAATTGCCCTTAATAAGCATATTAAAACCAGCCTTCTCAGTTTATAATCAACGGCTGAGTTATAAATATTCAACAACAAAGGAAAAGCAATAGAAAGGAAATGATGAAAGGACGCTAAGTTTGCATCTTCTTGAGAGTATTGCTCAAATTTTTTTCTGTTAATATGTAATCTGTCATTGTGCATCTTCACTCCAAAAAAATTACCAATGTCTTTTTTATCTTTTTCCACATTTAATTTAAGAGGGAGTAGAGATGCAATTAATTTCAAAAACGAGATCAATAATTCTTTCGGAGATGCCAAGAGAGCATCTATGCTCACTTTAATATTTGGCGTATCAGATTCTAAATTGATATTCTCAGCTACGTTGTCAGCTTTCGATTTTTCATATTTTGATAATGAACGGTTAATCATTTCTCCAATAAAACATTCTTTAAGTAAAACAACGGATATGTTAGGCAAGCAATTAGAAAGAATGGTAAGTGAGTCCAACAACCCAATACAAGTTTTAAAACTAACAAGGTTTCCTGAATTGTTCCCATTTCCCAGACAACCTGGAATCAAACTGCATAATTTTTTCAAAAAATGACTTGTGATCAATTGTTCTAATAGTTTAGGATGACGTTGGAAACTTTTTATAACTCTAGAAACAACTAACCAAGCGGATTCAACGCAGACTGGATCTGTATATTCAGTTGCAACCCTTTCGATAATCGGAAAAATGTCCTTAATGTTCTCGAACCTAGATATTGAGATGAGTTCAGATGAATTTGCAGTAATTGTAAGTGATTTTCTTTGTGCGTGAATGGTGAAAAAATCTAGATAGTTCAAACATGCAGGAATACAACCTTTAGACATAATTTGTCTCCCTGATCTTCTGGAAATCATCTCAAGGGCCTGTAACGCTTGCTCGGCCAAATCCATATAACTAATATCCAACAATTTGGAATTCAAACATTCAATCACTCCTGCAGACACCATATCGGGTATACTTTCAAAATTAACTTCCGAAAGATTATATAAGCATCTGCATGCCACCAATTGAATTTCCAGATCTTCCTGATAAGAAGGATTTTCCATTAATTCAACCAATAGCTTAGACAAGCTATACGTAGATATCTGGCGTTCCGAAATCATACTATTCATCATTAAAAGAGAGCTTGATAGTTCGTTCAAGGTTTCGAGAATTAGATAAGGGTCCGTCTGAGTTCTCAAGCCTTCCATTAGTCCATCCAATCTAGATGTACCACTGCGCAGCATATCATCAAAAAAGGAACTCATAAACATCCTTCCTAATGATTCTCTTGTCATGTTTGGGCCACCGGATGCATCGTTGGAAGACCTTTCATTTCCATTATCATTTCGAGAATCTACATCTCTAGTTATATCCGTATTCAGAACTCGACTATTTGTTCTGTTATTCAGGCGATTTCCAGAAACTGAACTTAAAGCAGCAAGTGTAGCTTCCAGCCCATTAATGTGGCCTGACCTGGTCCTAAGAGCATTTTCAATCAGAGCAATGGCATCGTCGTCTTGATAATCCGCCTCTTCATTTTCGCTGCCAGTATTATCAGTGTTACCCTCATCTTCATTATCGTCAAAATTTACGTGATCAACAACTTCTTCATCTTCGAATTCACCTTCAAAATCATCGTCAAAACTATAATCTTGATTACGTAATCTTCTCTCTTGCAATTGGATTGCATTGTATCCATTTTCTTCTCCATTTTCAACTTCGCCTTCGTCATTCTCATTTCCAGTATCCAAAAAACTATTTGATCTATGTGTTTCAGAAAATCTTCTGTAATTACCAGTTAGCCTATTCAGAATAGCTTCTTCATTATCATCTTCAATGTCATCACCTTCATCATTTCCATCAGTATTTTGGTGATCTTTACTTTCACCAATATCTCCCTCTTCTGGATATAAAATCCCCTCTTCCATCTCAATGTCTGAGTCCGGACCATTCCTCTGCTGTTCTAAATTCGATTGTACTTTTACATTCTTTGATTTCGTCAAAAGCGACTGATTTTTGCTTGTCATGATAATTCAAATGTAAATTATAAAGAAATTTAACTGAAATATAATAAATGAACTTTAAACAATAAAATTGATGGCTATTCTTATAATGCAAAGTTAGAATCGAGCAGTTGTACACCAGAACAAGATGAAAAAAGACATTATCTAACAGATCTGTTCCTCTTGCCTTCCTTTCTATAGAGACAGAAATTAACTAGTGCCCGTAACGTGGTTTGACAGATTATCGCACGTGATACATTTTCCATCTGCACAAAAAATTTTCATCTGTAATTTTTTTTTTTTTTTTTTTTTTAAAGTTTTAATATCTAACATTTAGTTTTCTATAGCAAAATTAAATTAATCAACAACAATGCCAAGATCAAAGAGATCCAAGCTACTTACTCTAGCTCAAACTGACAAGAAAGGTAAAGAAAACAAAGTTAGAATCTTTGATGAAATCAGAGAGGCGTTAGATCAATTTAAATATACTTATGTTCTCGGGTTAGATGATATCAGAAATCCTGTGTTGCAGGATATTAGACGTGATTGGACTGGTTCAAAGCTTGTTTTAGGTAAAAAGAAAGTTCTTCAAAAAGCTTTAGGTCAAACATTAGAAGAAGAATACAAAGATAACTTACATAAACTTAATAGATATACAGAAGGTTTAGTCGGTTTACTTTTTACTGATGAAATACCAGAAACTGTTTCCGAATACTTCAAATCCTTTGTTAAAAATGATTACCCAAGAGCCAAAAGTAGATCTCCAATAACGTTAATCATCCCAGAAGGTACAGTTTATTCTAGAGCTGGACAAATTGCAATTGAAGAAGATGTTCCAATGTCCCACTCAATGGAGCCAACTCTTAGAAACAAATTTAAGCTTCCAACAAAGATGGTTCAAGGAAAAATTACTTTGACTGAACCATTTAAGGTTGCAGAAAAGAATCAAGTTCTTGATGTTACACAAGCATTAATTATGAAAACTTTTGGTGTTGCTTGTGCCGAGTTTAAAGTTAAAATTCTTGCCTACCATGATGGTGAATCCAATGAAGTTGTTATTGTTGAAGGCGGAAAGAAAGAAGAAGAGATGGAAGAATAGATTAGCTTTAATTCTAGTCGCATCATAGTTATAGAATCGTTGTTATCTTGTTACAGTAATTTTACATATTTTTACATATTTTCTCGATTATAGTCTCTAATGAAAAAATCCTTGATATTGGTCCATGCAAAAATGGTTTAACCATATTAATCATAAAACCAGAAAATTTCCTGTAGCTGAAATGGTGATAGCATTTAGTAAACCAGATATGAAAATAACTATTACACTTTGAATTTGCCATCAGATCTTGCACAGCAACAGAAATTAAGTTGGCATTATAAAAGTTATCAAGCAATGTTGCATTTTTTGAAAGAAAACTTGATCAGGGCTTTTGATGCATGGCAATATAGATCTTTTAATAATCATTCGGGGATATTAACTGGTCAGAATTCTGGGTATTCACACATTATCAGGTTTTGAGTTTAACTAATATATTACAATAAAACAGTTGAAAACATATTCAGTTTCCATAAGGTTTCCAAGAAACGTTAGCCTTACCTTTTTTTACATTACGTTCTTGGGCAATTGTCCATTAATTTCAATTTTACTAGTACAATGTAATAGCTTGTAAACCCGTAAAGAAAAAATATTTATTGGTTTGGGTAACAGGCAAAAATCAAAAAAAAAAAACACCAATAAGTTTTATGATAACTTTATTGACGATACAAAGATATCATAATTTATAAATAATCAACATTAATTGGAAAAACTTCGGCTATTAAATTTGTTCAAATAAAGTCTGTAATTAAACTAGAACTTGTATTCAAATCAAAACTAAACTGAATCATAGAATAATAGGCTTTTGACACTGATAAAGTTGAGAATCTTTTTTTCCCTTGATGTCTCCAACTTCTTCCCTTTTCTTCTGCATTTCGCTAGGAGAAAAACATATCCACATAAAAATATCACAAAACAACATCAGCAATTTTTCTTTAGCCGAACACACAGTTTATCTATTGTTCATTGAATTGTACTTTTTCAATTGATTGCAGTTTACTACTTTGACATTACAATTTGTCAAGTCCCTCTTTCATTTGATTCATAAGGTAATTCATATCAACGAGGTCGCGTTCTGTACAACAATATAAAAAACTAGAATAACTAAAACTAATAACAATGAGTTATAGGAAAAGTGATGTATTTGAACCACCAGGGAAGGTAGGAAGGAGGTCCGGTTTTTACTTAACTAAAACCCCTAAAAAAAATGCCAATGGGCTTGAAGATCTTGATGATTTTTTTCTTTCTGATAATGAGTACCAATCGCAATCATCAATCATCCCAACCACTTCACCTTCAAAAAGATTATCCGTAAGATATGATAAATTAAGACAATTAGAGCAATCTAAAAGTCATGAAACTAGTACTCCAAAATCAGCTGAAGAGAAAAAAGGAGAAACACCAATGAGTACCGAAAAAAGACGAGGTATAAATAAAGCTTACAGTGACTATAGCAGAAACGACGATAACAATGAGGAAGATATTGATGAAATGATAAGATCTGCTGAAGATACTGGAACTCCAATTAAACTTCCTATACGAACTAAAACGTCATTGAACGGGTCTCCTGGTATATTGAAAAGTGGTGATAATGTTAATGACACCAATTCTGCTTTAAGACTGATTACTAATTCATCCAAGCTTACAAAGCGCATTGCATTAAATAAGAATACGAAAAATAAGAAATTTGAGTCTCAATCGATTGAAAATGAGCCTAATGATGAGTTGAAACAAAATGTGAACATAAACGTTACTGAAAGGAAAAGAAACGCAGGTGAGATTCAAAGTGATGGTAAAGAAAAGGGAGAATTAATTGAAATTTTAGAAGAACCTCGAAATATAGCAGAAACAAATTCGATGGAGAAATTTGAAGACAAAAAATTTGAGAAAGAAAATGATGAACTCTCAAATCAATCAGCAAACGATGAAAGTGAAAGTATTGAAGCTTCAGCTAAAAACGGATCTGCTGAAAATGGGCTTGCTGAAAAAGAAGAAATGTCCAAATTTGAAAAAGATATTGAAAACGAGAAATATGAAAAATGTGATGAAATGGATAATCAAAAACTTCGAGGAGATCGATCCAGTCTTTCCGAAGTAGAAGAAAATGAAGCTCTTTTTAAACCTAAACAATTAGAGAGTCAGAAAAGCTCTAAACCCAAGGCAAAAAATATCACTCGATTGGATGGTATTACTGATATTGTGGAAATTGTGGAAGCAAAGCAGGTTCACTCTGTAAAACCATCTCGATTACCTCTGGCTAAACATTCAAAAACTAAGCCCGCTAAAGCATTTTCTGTGGAGAATACACCAATAAGAAGATCAACAAGAACTAGGGTCGCTCCAGTTGCATCATGGAAGAATGAAAAAGTTATTTATAAGACTACTAAAATCAATGGCGCACTAGTGAAAGAGGTTAAAAATGTCTTCCATAAGCCAGAGAATTTAGATACATCCCCACTTGTAGGAAAACTTCACAAAAAGAGAAAGCCATCCATTGCTCCAGTAGCTGAAGACATCCATAAAAAGAAAAAGCGGCCAATTCGTTCAGTCGTTGAAAATATCCCTAGAAAAAGGCAACAGGATACACTTCCCCCTGTTAAGAATATTGAGAGAAAGAGAAAGCCTTCCGCCCTTCCAATTGTTGCAAAGAGAGCAGTGAATCAATCGGCAACTAGGAAGCAGAGTATATCCGTACCAACAAGATTAGAGCGTTTGACTAGATCTAGTATACCAGAAAATATTGTTAGAAATACCAGGTCTCGGAAACAAGCTAACATCAACGGTAAAAATATTACGAAACCTATAAGACATGGTAAAGTTATTGAATCTAATCCGGAACTAGACAGACAGAAACCGAGGTCTAGGCGTGAACCAGAATCAAATGAATCGGAACCTCAAACTGAGCCAGAGCAACTGGGATTGGAATCGCAGGATTTACTTGATGATGACGAGGCACAATTAAGATCTCTTGTGGAGTCATCATCAGAAGAAGAACCTGAGGCAGTTGAGAAAGAATCTCCAGCAATTGAAGAAGAACCTATCAAAGGCACTGAATGGCAAGACTCTAAATCACTCAGACTTTCAGTGTTCGAAGGACCCGGAACAGAAGCTCAAATTGACCGAACTATTGCATGGGGCCCAAATCAGTTCAAGAACGTTACAATTATCAAGAACGACGAGGAGTATTTTAAGATTGGTACTCTATTTGATCAGGATAGCGAATTTTGTGGCGGTGGTATTATTGAATTAAGTCCCGGTGCGTCTAAAGCAGTGAGGTCCAATAATGATACATACTTTATTTTCTATGTTATTACGGGTACCCTACAAGTGTCCCTGTCACGAAATATATTTGTTGTTACTCAAGGTTGTTCTTTTGAAATACCCATGGGAAATTTTTATCATTTTGAGAATAAAGGTAAAGATACTGTGAAGATGTTTTTTGTGCAATCAAAATATGTTGTCATTGCCGATTCCGACGATGAAATGGATGGTAACGAAGAGTATTAGTGAATTTGTCCATTTATGTATTTTTTTTCAGTTCTATTATGAGTTTGTTTTTTTAGTTATTGTATATTATGTCTTTATATTTCTAAGTATAACTGTTCTATTTCTCGTGATGTGTAAATTCCCTTGATATCAGGTCAAATGCAAAAATACTCTTGTCCCTGGTGCCATTTTAATCACAGTTTACTCACTGGAAATGTTATTTGTTGAGTTCGATCAGTGCCTCTACTTTAAAAGTAGACTAGTAAATCTTAATTCGAAGAAACCATGAAATTTGATTAAAATTTATTTCCTTTTAGTAGTTAATAAGTAATCGTGAATATTGCTAACCTTAACTTTCTCTAAAAGCTAGATATGTTGAATTAAAATTATGTCTATAAAATGGAAAGAATTTGTAGTTACAAATAAAATAAAACAAGCAAAAAATTATGAAAACTTATATCATTCATTGTCACTGAACTCATTATGAACTCCATCTGTGATAGCAGTTTCATCTTCTTCCTGTTCTTTTAATTTCTCATCACGAGCAAGTTTGACAAGCGGTGCTAATTCAATATTATCACTGGCGTCCTGAATAAATTTAGAATTTAGCAATTGAACTGAGTTCAATCGTTTTTCTGGATCAACTTCAAGACAAGAATCTAGAAATTCCCTTAAACCTGGTGACAAAGAATTTCTATCTTTCAGTTCTGGTTTGCCATTAGTAGTTATTAAAAATAATGCACGTAACGGTGTTTCATTTAGATATGGTGGTTCGCCTTCAATCATTTCAATTGTCATAATACCCAACGACCAAATATCAACTTTCGGTCCATATGCTTTCTTAGTAACAACTTCAGGTGCCATCCAATATGGAGTACCAACCATTGTATTTCTTTTTGCCGCATGATCTTTAATTTGAGCACAAAAGCCAAAATCAGTCAATTTAATACCACCCTTTAAGGACAATAAAATATTATCAGATTTAATGTCTCTATGTATAATACCTTTAGAATGTAAAAATTTTAAACCTTGTAAAGTCTCTCTACAGACTGTGCCCATTTGGCCTTCGGACATAATACTATGCGTAACAATATCAGTTAATGAACCACCTTCCATATATTCCATAACGACCCATAAATCCTTTTTTAACAGGTATGACTCAATAAAATTAACAATATTATCATGTTTTGAACCTTTCATGACCAAAATTTCATTGATAATTAGCTCTTTTTTCGGTTGTTTTTCAAGTTCCATTTGCTTAATAGCGACCAATTCATTGGTGGAATCATCATGCGCAGTATAAACTCCACCAGATGCACCTTGACCAATTTTAATTAAATCATGATATCTTTCATATGGATCTTCAGCTGAACAAATTTCCATTAATTTTTTCATATACTTTCTTTCTTTTGCTTTACGTAATTCTCTTCTTCTTTGTTGTTCTTCTTCACTTAGTTGTTTCTTTTGCTGCTTGACTGGTGCTAAACTTGGAATCGGAACTGCAGGTAATGTTGCGTCTTTCTTATCTTCCATTAATTTAGAAACGGCAGATTCATGTTCTTTAGATTCAATCTCAACTACTTCTTTGACAGCTAGAGCTTCTGAATTGTCTGAAACTTCGGACATCTCTGAAACTTCTGAGACTTGCGAAATTTTTGCAGCTTGTTGCCTAATTTCTACACCTTCTAAACCTTTTTCATTCACTTCATCAATTACGTTCTCTTCAATCTCATCTTGCTCGTTGTATTCGTTCCCTCCTTTTTTCTCTTTCTTGTCACTACCTTCTGTTTCTGAGTTTTTATCTACTGGTAGTCCTTCGTCTGCCACTTGTTCAACTTTACTTTCGATGGAATCAACAGATTTAGTATCTGATGCTGAAGCAGGCGCGTTCAAAGGTGAATAATCCGGTAAACCAGCATTATCCATAGCAGATGGAATCGCTGATAAAATTGTAGCAGGTAATGGAGGAGCAACCCTATGTGGTTCAAATTTAAAATTATCTTCATTAATTGTAGGTTGAATTTTAAATTTATCAGACTTCATTACCGGTGGTGAACCTAAAATACCAGATTTGAATAATTTTGGGGAAGAGATTTGTTGTGGGGCAGAAGGATTTTTCATACCTTCAGATAAATGAACAATCTTTAATTTTTGATCTTTTTTAGGTTTAAATCTACGTTGAAATGATTCAACTAAAGATGGAGAATTTGAAAGTGACGGCGAAATCATTTTGGGAGAAGCTTGGGTTCTTGGATTCCGGGAAGAGATTGATAATTTTCTTGATAGTATGCTAACAGATGACGACACTGGTGGGCTTGAATTTGTTGAAGGTGTTGGAGGAGGTGGTGGAGCATGTCTTTTTGGGATGTATTCAGCATCAGATCTTGAAGATGGCGTTTTCGGCGTTGTTGCAATGAGGGGAGATGTATTAGGAGAGTTAGAAATCTTCCTTTGTGAACCGGCAATCGATGGTGAAAATGGAATTTGATCAGGTTTCGGAGTATTAAAATTTGAACTTGAAATACTAGTTGGAGTCGGCGCTTGAGAATCTAAATTATTTGAGCTGAAATCATGGCTTGAATCGATATAGTCACTGTCATCAGATGATGCGTTTGCAACATTCATAAATTTATCGTTATCATTTGGTTTAAGGTTTTCATTATAAAAATTTAAAACTTGATTGGTAGCCAACGGATTCGCACGTTGCTCATCAACAGAAATACCTTGTGCAGTTAAAACTTTTGCCCATTCATCAGGCAAATCTTTGTAAGTTTGGGTTTCAGTATCATAAGAGACATGAGTCTTTAAAATCACGTTTGTTGGAGCGGAAATTTTTAACTCTTGGGAAAATGATCTAGAGTTTGAGTTTAATCCAAAAACTTTGGAAATACCGTTAAAAACGTTCCTTTTCCTTTTCCTTTCAGTTATAATCGGAACAGTTGAGGAACATATTATTGGTTTAGTTAATGGTCTCGTTTTCATTTCTTTGGGAATTGAATTTTGTCTTTTATGTTGTTTTACATTTATACTTGAAGATGATGAACTTGTAGCAGTTGGTGTATTTATGGCAACTGTTTTGATTTCGCTGTTATCATTATCATCATGGTCATCATTGTCAACGTTGTCATCATTGTCCGCAATATCACCAATGTCACCAATGTCATCACTTTTATCAGTGAAACTATTGACACCAATGACACCATTGACATCATTGTCATCACTTTTATTATTCACATCAATGGCATCATTGGCATCATTGACATTATTTAGATCTCTAACATTATTGATCTCGTTGCCATCATTGTAAGCATTAAAAGTAGTATCATTATTATTATTAGCATTATTATTATTATTGTAATGAGTATCATTACTATCACCATCATCATCATCATTATCATCATTGATACTTTGTTGTTGTGAAACTGGAGTTGATATATCTAAATGCTGATAATCATCAATGATTCTGTTAAATTCATGATCTGATGAATTAATTGTGTTGAGTAAAGCGGGTATTTTTTGTTTTAAAGAAGATGAGACTGAAAATCTATTTAACTGGCTTGAGTTACCATTGGCAGAATTGTTGTTTATATGATCAAATGAAAAGGAAGTATCTGTAGTTTGAGGACTATCGTTAAAAGATTCGTGATTCCAATTGGGCAGTTGCCTTTCAGCTGCATTAAATAATTTGACATCATTTGCAAATGAGAACTGTTTACCTTCATATTCACCAATCATTGCAGACAAATTATTGCTATTATGTGATTGGTAGTAATCATCTTCATCGCTAGTATTGTTATCATCATTATTTTTTTCTGCATCATTTTCTTCTTCTTTTTCTTCTCCATCGTTAACGGTATCACTAACATTTTCAGCTGATTTAATTGAAATGGCCTTTTGATCTAATATTGTTGAAGAAAAGCTATATTTTTCTTTGTCTAATATTTGAGGTGATTTTATATCTTCTTCGCTGTTTTCAATATCCCAACCTGATTCTGCGTCTTTTAAATTGGCGATTTCCTGAGTCAGCATTTTGATTTCTTGATCTCTTATTTCTTCTGCTTCCAACTCTGGTTCTAGTTCTATGGCTTTGCTGTTGGTATCTAATACCTGATTAGATTGTAGGACTAGGCTTGAATTTGAAGTTTGATGTAAACTTAGAGAACTATTTGTCGCAGCAAGTTCATCAACATGCAGTGTGCCTCTGTATCTAGGTAAGTTGACAGAATCTGAGGAGTTACGATTTTGATTTTCAGAAGTTGAATACGGCATATTAAGTGCAGCGATCTGAACGCTTTAACGTGTTTTGTTGAAAGAAATGAAAACCGTGATAGGTGGGGTGGTGAGAATGTATACACAAGTGGAATAGCAAATGAAAGTAGTTTATTGTGCAAATATGCTGAGATGGATGTATATGCGTGCAAATATATATTTATGTATTCATATATACTGTTATGCAGACAGAATAAAATTGCGTGTGGTATTCACTAAAGTTTACTGTTCTGTTTTTTTTGTGTTTTGAATATCGAAACGATTCAACAACGTCAATTGACAAATTAATGTTGTCCGTGAGGGATGGAAAAGACGTGTGCCAACCACGCAAATTCTACATTTTCGCCATGCCAATTTTAATTTCAGTATTGTTTCAACTTTCGGTATTGATTAATTGTACGATATTGATTAATTATACGATATTTATGATATATAAAATTAGCATCGAAATTGAAACTACCATTTAGTTACTCTATACATTGTTTAATTACTCTTCATCATTCTTGGATTCAAACGGAGCCAATTTTTTGGTACCTTCTTCCCAAGAAATACCCTTGTAGGTAATATTAATAACCGCTTCAACAACATCTTCCAATGAACCTCTCACTTGTTTGGTAGAATCTCTTTCCCTTAATGTGACAGAGCCATCTTCAACGGTATCAAAATCAACAGTGATACCAAATGGTGTTCCTAATTCATCATTACGAGCATATCTTTTACCAATGGAGGCACCAGAATCATCAACCTTAAATGGAATTTCTGATTTTCTCAAAATTGCCTTAACTTTTTTAGTTGCTTCTTGTAAAATTGCATTGTTCATTAATGGAACAACTAGAACCTTAGTTGGTGCAACCAATGGTGGAAAAGAAAGGACACCTCTGGCACTATCTTCAGATCTAGTCCAAAAGCTATGTTCGAAAATTGAATAAATGACTCTACCAATACCAAAGGATGGTTCAATAACATTTGGAGTATATTCTCTAATATGAACGGTTTTCTTTCTTTTTTCAATTTTAACTAAATCAGATGGAATTTCAATTTCATCGACCGAAGTATCTGGAATTTTTGTTGTGATTTTTAGATTTTTTTCTAATTCTTTAGCTAATTCCTCTAACTCGGAATCGTTTCTTGTTAGTAACCATTCTTCAACTTTTGGAGCATCTTTTCTAAATTTAGGACCGAATTTCTTTTTCTCAATTTCACACTCAAATTGTTCAACAGTTTTTGGTTCTTTTAATGCTTCTCTAACAGATAAGGAAACTTTTGTTTTTGCCGCATGAACGGACAGGTCATAAGCGGATCTATCAGCACAACCAACACATTCAATCCAACCATAAGAAGTTTGCAATTCTGCATCCCAACAATCTTGGGCATAATGTGCCATCTCATTAGCCATATGTTGTCTAAATCTTAATTTCTTTGGATTAACACCAATTTTGACCAAAAATAAATAGATTCTAGCAATAAAGTAACCTAAAGTTTCGTTATCAATTGTACCATTTTTAACAGCCTCACCAATTGAAACTTTAGCAATGTCAGTTTTACCAGCCTGTTGGACTTCTTTTGCTAGTAACGAAACTTCCAAATCTTTAACACCGTCGAAACCTGGGTGACTTTTATTTGCTGGATCAACAAAATGTTCAATTTCTGCCATTAAAAATTCTCTAACTCTTAACAAACCTGATCTTGGGGAGATTTCATTTCTGAAAGATTTACCAATGGATGCAGATGCAAATGGCATTTTTTCATTGTTAAAATCTAATAATTTATTAAAATTTAAAAATTGACCTTGGGCAGTTTCAGGTCTTAAAAAACCTTTTAATTGTCCGGATGGTCCAATAGCAGTTTCAAACATTAAATTGAATTCCTTAGGTTGTTCTAATGGTTCGCCATTTGCTGGGTTACCAATATTATACTTAATCATAATTTCACCTAGTTCTGGACCAGAAAAACCGTCGATTTTAGCTAAAATGGTCTCATATTCTTTAATGATTTTTTCATCTAATTTGATGGCTTTAATTTCTTTAACTTTCTTCTTTCTTTTCTTTTTATTATCATCCTCCTCAACTGGTTCTTCAGACTTAATACCTCTTGCTTCTTTATCACCTTTTAATCTTGATTCGATAACTTCTTCAACTAAATGATCTGCTCTAAAAATCTCACCTGTTTTCAAATCTCTACACATCCAATCCGCAAATTTATCAACATGACCGGAAGTTTTTAACACTTCATGAGGTGTTAACATTGTACAATCAACCTCAAGCATATCTTCTTCTAAAACAAAATGTTTTCTCCACGCATCAACAATATTTGCTTGTAAAGCACAACCTGGTGGACCGTAATCATAAAGGCCGGAAACACCACCATACAGTTCAAAAGCTGGTGCAAAAAAAAATCTTCTTTTTAAGACAGATTCTAAAGCTTCTCTAGAAAATTCGTTTGTCATTTTATTATTTGATGATTTACCTATGGATCTTTTAACCTTTAAGTTTTTAGCGTATAATCTAATTTGAATAAAAGGTTTAAATTCTTGTCTAGAAAAGATTCCGTTAAATAACATTAACAGTTAAAAAGGAAAACTAATTGAAATATTTCTGTCATTTTTCTTCCTTTACTTTCAAATTTCAAAGTTCAAGGTTTTTGCGCCAACGTTGGAAAATTAAATGGCACGAAGCGACATTGGCAGTCATCATCTATCTAATATTATCTTATCATACTATATACAATTTTATATACAATTTTTTCACAGTACCTTTTCCATCCAAACCAAGTTAAAGTCTCTTGTAGCAGAAATTCCTTCTTCCAGCAAAACATTTTTAATTGCTCCATTTTTTTCGTCGTTATTAACTTTAATTAAAGTTTTTGAAACAAACTTATAACCAAATTTTTCATACATTTCACAGATTTCATGCTCCTCAATAACATCAACATAAAGCTTTACCAGATTTAAGTTTTTTTTAGCAAAAACATCCAAAAACTTCATTAATTGTTTTCCAACACCGGGATAAAATGAAACAAATCCAGTAATTTCATATTCTAATTTTAAATTATTAAACGGCTTAATGCAGACTATACCAATTAACTTAGCTTTGAAACCTTTATCTAGTTTAATTTTTTCTTTCTCACTATTTATTGAATTATCAATTTCAATTCTATAGGTACTCAAATTAATTATATTTAATGGGTATTTTGCCAAAAAGTTATTCTTAACGCTACCTGCATCGTCCTTTGCAGAAATTGATGGAATTGGATCAGGTAATAGCATTAGAGCAATAAATGAATTTTTCGGATTAACAATTAATAAATCTTTAAGTAAAGAATTTTTAATTCTTGGTGTTGAAATTATGTTATAAGTAACTCTTGGCATATTGTAGCCTCTATTAATACATTCAACTAATTCATTCTCATTATTTAAAATTTCTTCAGATTCAAAATTGAATATCTTAATGGTGGGTGATACGGTTGCCATTTTATTAACTTACTCAAAAGAAAATAAGTTGTAGAAATGTTGCCGATCTAAAAAATCATTTACAAAATTTTGAGCGATATAATTATTTTTTACAATTAAAAACATTGGTCAGGAAATGAATCATATATATTAGTTAAAGAGAGTTATATAAATGTAAAGCAAAAGAAAAAATAGAAGTAAAAGGTAAACTAAAAAAAAATATCTGGAATTAGAAAGTAAATTATTTTTGTCCACTGGTGTAACTAGATTAAGTAAATGGATGATGCTATCATAAATAAAGCTGCAACAACTGAAAACTCATTTCTTGGTGAAATATTGGTCATGCTTGAAATTGAAGATGAGCTATTTACATTTTGGACGAAATCTGATTCACTTGTTGAAGATGATGAGGATGATGTGGAGGTAGAGATAGAGGTAGAGGTAGTTGACGCTAAAGGTGAAGCTGTAGTCAATGGAACGGAGCTGGTTTCTTCTGGTTTTGTACTACTTAATGTTTTGGATTTAATAAATGTACTGGATGAAGTAGAGGGCCTTGAAGAGCTTGAAGAGCTTGAAGAACGTGAAATTCTTGAACTTGAGAAAACTTTAGAGGAACTAGAAGTCTTTGATAAACTTGAAATCTTTTTAGAACTTGAGACAATCTTTGATGAACTTGAAACTTTTAAAGAACTAGATGATGATGATGATTTAGAGGAAGAGGAGAAAGAAGATGAGGAGGAGGAGGAGGATGAATGTTTTGAAGATTTTGAATTTGAAGAACTTGATTCAGCTTCTAAAACTTCTTCTTGACCAGTATAAAAACCAGTATTACCCAAATTTTTCATCCATGTCAATTCGTTTGAAATTTCAACGCCTTTTTCAGTCCAGTCATTACCTGTATAAATATATGAAGTATTTCCACTAATGGTAGCACCTGAAGGTGGATCATAACATTCAACTTCGACAGTATCTAGTGCAACGTAAACGTAACCAGGATCAGTAAAATCACTTTCATCCCAATCAATTGCACCACCTGCCCATTCGACTGTACCTTCAGCATTGCTTGAAGCTCCACCTGGCCAGATTGAAACTTGGATTCTCGAAGGGGTTTGTGGAAACTGATATTCACCACTTGTTGAGTTGTAAGTTGAGGATTTTTCTAACGTTCTATAACTTTCACCGTCAATTGACCAAGTAATTTGATCTTCAGTCCAGTCAAATTCATATGTATGCCAGTTTTCGTAAGTATCGGTTGTGTCAATATGCACAGAATTTGTGTAATTTAATTGACTTTCAAAATAAAAATTTGATTGAGCAACTTCTAAATCATTACCAACAAATTCGTAATCGATTTCATCTTGAACTTGTGAAAACATGATTGCTGAAGAGACAACACCTCCATAATGAGCACTTTTCAACTTAATTGAAACTTTACCATACCAAACATAGAAAGTTGAAGAAACAACAGAACCAACTGTATTTTTTGGCATTTTAACCAGAAGATAATCATCATCAGCGTCATTTGCAACCTCACCATAATAAATAAAGTCTAAATCCGTCGTGTTACCCAAATATTTTGTTTGTTCCATCATATTATCTGCCCTTGGCTTGAAAGTACCACTCTTACAAACTGGAGCAGGCATACAAGAAGTCAAATTAAATGAAAATCTTGGATCACATGGTCCTAAACAGTACGAGCCTGTACCACAAGTACCGTCATTTGAGCAACAAGGATATTCTTCAGGACAGTGACTGTTTTCACTACAAGTTGGAGCCGTGAAAGCTGCGACCGAAGCTGTTAAAGTAGCTAATAAAATTGAAAATGATAACTTCATAATATAATGATATGGAATGATTGATAATCCTATATTCTAATACTCAATAGCTCACACCATTTCACCTATCTGAAACTGGGGATAAAATTGTTTTATTTTATAGGAAAGACATCTAGGTAAAGGAGAATCGAATATGAAACACGGTACACGGTATAAAGTGAAAAAAAACACGGAAAACTGTTGTGAAATATTTCGTGCGTGTTCATTTTCCCCATTAGTCAGTAAACTTGTTGCATTAATTTCTCTCAATGGGAACCAAATTGACACGGTGGTAATTTAATGTCTGAATTGGGAAAACTGATGGTTAAATGCTCCTTTGATTATTAGTATTATGGCAATTAATGACAGGATTGGGAAAAATCATATTTCTCTTTCGGTGTGATATTATATTAACGTCTGGAAATCTCTATAATTGGTTGATCAAGGGTCCAACCGAATGTAAAAATAGATACGACTCTCACTATTTGGTTAGTTACTATAAGCAGAAACTGACTTCACACCCATGTGACAAAAGAAAAAGGTTCTTGTTCTTATAACATCGACTTCCTCAATGTGCTTTTGTTTTCGTTTTGGTTGAGCTCAACATATATAATACAGTTGGTTGAGTTGCCGAATTGATTCTTTCATTTTACACATCCTTACACGCAATGTGGTCGATCGACGCGCTTTTTGCTTGGCCAATCAAATTAATTTGTTTGTAATTCTCTACATTTTTTTTTTTACCAACGAGCGAAATGGTAACTTAAATGTTTAACAGTAATATATTCAAGTACAGTAGTTTTAAAGGTTTGCATCAATAATAATACTACAACACAACAATATGAGTACTCTTACTTTAGTCAAGAAACAAGCAGATTTCATTTTAAGAACTCCTTTGTTAAGACAAATGATCTTACCAGTTGCAAAAATCTTTGTTGATTACGCTGGTTACAGACAAGTTGGTTTAAGGTATGTTCAAGTTCCAGAATAATTAGTGACACATGATTTATAAAATATTATATCCCAAAATTTTGATAGAGTTGTATTTTGCCACAATGAAATTCAATGGAAATGTAAACATATGTTTAAATTGGATTTGAATTGTCTTTAAATTTGATCGAAATATATTCGACCACCCCAAAGCCAATTACATTATGATAATCTAAAATGGATAGTTTTTCAAATGATTGTGTTTTTAAATCAATATTATCACCATATAATTATCACTATAAATACTTTTCACATTCATAGTACTAACATTTATTTCCCTTTTTTTTTAATTTAGAATGGACGATTTGTTATGGGAAGAAAACCCAAATATGCAAAAGGCAATTAGCAGATTACCAGTTGATGAATCATATGCCAGAAATTTCAGAATTATGACTGCTCATCAATTATTTGTGTCTATTGATGTTCTACCAGAATCAAAAGTTTTAAAGCCAGAAGATGATATCCCATATTTAACCCCTTATCTATTAGAAGCTGAAGCTGAAGCTGCTGAAATTGAAGAGTTAAACAACTCGGTTGTTGCTAAATAATTCTAATTAGTTTTACTTATTTCTCAAACAATTTTCAAATTCACTTTCTTTTATTTAAAGTTTTGTCATTTCATTTTTATTTAAAACAACAAAAATAGCAATTAACGAAAAAAAAATATATTTATTTTATTTATTTATCTCATCTTACCTAGCGTAATTATCTAATATCCATATTCATTATATACAATGAGCTCTTCATCTTCCTCCATTGGGAATCCACATTCTGTTAAAATTTTATTGAATCCTAAACTTAAGATTTTTTCTTTAATTTCTTCATTTCTAGCATTAAATAATCCCATAAATCCCAAAGAATTTTGCCAAACCTCTTCAAATTTTGCTTTCCTTCTAGGTATAATCATCATCCAATCTTTCATCATAATGAAATTGTAACTGATTTTATTTATACTAAATTCTTTAAATAAATTTAAAACTCTTTTGATTAAAAAGACATACAAAAGTGACAGTGAATCCTCTTCTTCTTCAAAATTTTCAAAATCTTGCTTGATTTTCAAAATTGCATGCTTAAAATTAACCTTATCACAAATTAGTGCATTCTTATTTTCTTCAAAATCATTTGGTAAATAATACTTAACGTTACTGATAACCCCATCCTGATAATTCGTAAAATCACCCGGTAATTGTAAAAACTGAATGTGCTTATGAAACTGTGAATAACCACTTTCAGGTCCACTATTGAAAAACGAAAAATATTTCAGCTTATTATTTTTATCATTATTTAAATTTTCTAAGATTTTATGAATTAACTGTAATTCAACAGGTTTTAGTAAGTTCTCTTGGGTTTCAAAATCTTTGGTGATCAGCAAAAAATGATATTTGGAATTTGGAAATTTATTCAAAATTAGTTTATATTTATCTAATAAATTATTTATAATCGTTAATTCTGGTTCAGGTTTCAAGAATGGATTATTAATTTTAACTTTTTTAATGTGATTTTCAGTAACTTCTTCGATACTTCCCGATTCAACTGGTCTGTTAATTGGTCTTTTAGATAAATTCTCTAAAATCTTAATTTCATAATTTAAATTTGTTTTCGGATCAATTATTAATTCAGTGCTCTCAGCTTCAGTAAAAATTAAATCTTGATTTTCTAATGCTTCATCAAATAACTTTGTAATCCTACCATATAAATCAAACTTTTCAAGCTCTTCAATTGTTAATATAGTGATTTCTTCTATCATCTTTCTGTACTAGTGTTACCGTTAATGTATAATATTGAAAAAATAATAATAACCAGTTGTCAACTTGGTCGTCACAAGAAAAGGAAAGAAAAAAATTACAGTTTTTACTCGCGTGTTAATTTCATGTTTTGTATGTGTTTAATTTTTATATATTATTTATCGTATTACATTTTGAAAAACATTATTAAAGCATAATTCTAAGCAAAGTAAACAGAAAAACGAAAAAAGGCAACAACAACAGATAAACGAATTCAATAATCTAGATTACAAAACTGTCTCTTCACAAGTATATGTAAATCCACGAAACATTTCTTGAACGGATGGTAATAAAACTGAATTAACAGGTGTTAATTTTGCGGCTTGTGATGTAAATTCTTCTTCAAAACATTTTGCATCACGTGGGTCTTTAATTTCTGGAACATATGGTGGTTTAATACTACAATTTAAAATGTCTTCAAAATTAATATCTTCAAAATATGGATGTTCCATAATCTCTAATGCATCCTTCTCACCATAACCCAATCTTTTTGTTGGATCTCTAGTTAATAATTTTTGTAAAATATCAACAGCTTCCCTTGCCATTGTTATTGGATATAATGGTTCATCCGTTAAAATTGCATTAAACACTTCATCCTCGTCTTCACCTTTGAATGGTGTCTTAGTCAAAATCATTTGATATAATAAGACTCCAAAAGCCCACCAATCAACTGCCTTATCATATCCTTGATCTTTCAAAATCTCTGGTGCCATTAACTCGGGAGTACCACAAAACGTATTGGTCTTATTGCCAAAGGACATATTTTCTTTACATAATCCATAATCTGCTAACTTAATATGACCTTCAGTTGTTAACAAAATATTGTCCAATTTTAAATCTCTATAAACAACACCATTTTCGTGTAAAAATTTCAATGCTAATAGAACTTCAGCTGCATAAAATTTGGCTCTTCTTAATGAAAACCTTTTTTGTTGAACATGCCACATTAAATCACCCCCAGAGATGTATTCCATGACAAAGTAAATACGATTTTCTGTTTGGAAACATTGATATAAGTTTAATAAAAATGGGTGTTGGTTCTTATTTGCAATGAGAAAAACTCTTTTTTCCGACTTTGTACTTTCGACTTCATCATTTTGAATTATAAAATCCTTTTTAAGAACTTTAATGGCACATAATTTATCTGTGTGAACGGATTCTGCTAACATAACCTTACCAAAATTACCTTTACCTAGAACTGATAAAAATCGGAAATCATCTAATCCATATCTATGACGATGACGGCGTTTTGGTTCATTACGATGATGATGGTGATGATGAGAATGTTGATGAGGAGGATGAATACTTGCTGGTGGAGCAATGTTTTGTCCAGGATCAACTGATTCATTTGTTTTAAGTTTCATTAAATTACTTTTCTCGTGTTCTTGAACACTAAAATTTTTATCTAATTTAGTAGGAGATGAATTTTGTGAGGTTTTCTTGGATGCAGACGCATTTTGAGATGTTTGTTTCAGTGGTGATGCATTTTGAGATGACGATTTAAATGGTGAAATGTTTTGAGAAAATGATTTAGACGGTGAAGCAGGTGCGGTGACCATTCCTTCATCTTCGGCTGGTGATTTCAATAATTCACTGCTGCTTTTACCTTTCAACTTTTTTTGCGGTGAAATATTCAATTTTTCATCTCTCAACCGTTCTAAACTATTTCTTGAAACTGCTTGATGAGGGTACTCTTGTGGTGTTTGTAATTTCTTTGGGCTTTTCTGTTCAACTTGCAAAGGTGATGGTGCTGATGGTAATTTTTTCTCCTTTGTAATAGGAATTTCTGTGATTTTTCCACTACGAGGAGACTCTGTATTAATTGTATTAATTAAAGTTGAACCATTGGAGGGCTTTTCTTGCAATCTCTTTTTCTTACGTAAATCATTTTGAGTTTTCTGTTGTTGAGTAACCTTAATAGCTTCCAAAATTTGATTAGCGGTCTTAACAGGCATACCACATAAATCAGGAACCAAATGAGCACAGCCTGCGTGACACATAATACCACAGTCCGAACATTTTCTGACATTCTTACGACCCCATGGTAAAATATAACCACAATGGCAACACCATTTGGTACCACGGTTTGCAACTTGAATAAATCTATGTGGAATTCTATGATTAAGTTTAGTCTCGTTTGAATCCAAGTCAGCACTTGATTTTGAAATACATTTGGCAATAACATTTTTAATACATCCTTTGTGACACAAATATCTACAATCTTCACATTGGTAACCAGTGTATCTTAAAAAATCACCACAAACCGCACAACACATAATATTATAGAATTGTTTTTGAACAAACTTATGACCTTGAGATTCAATTACTTCTTCTTTACGTTGGCGAATAGCTCCATGACGGCCCAAGCCACCACTAAATGCATTATTATCACCCCTTTTATTATGATCACCGCTTGTTTTAATAAAACCAAGGGTAATCAGAATTTCACCTGATGGTTCCACACCAAACCAGCAACTTGATCTAATGGGACCTTGAGATATGGTTGTTGTAGTGGCAGTTCCAGTAGCACCAGATGAGGAAGATGAAGGAACAGATGTTGAAATAATTTCTTCTTGTGTGGCATGTGGAACTTCGGAATCCTTAATAATTGATCCATCTGCTTGCTTTAATTTTGATGCACTAATCCAATTATTGGTATTGCCTCTCTCTTGGCTAACTCTTTTTCGACGAATTTCTTCAGCCACATCTGATAAAGGTAACCAAGCTAAGCCAACAGGTATCAATTGATCATCAATTTTATCATAAATAGTAATGGAAAGTTCATTAGCTTTTTCAACTTTTATATCGAAATAATCTGCCCATCTATCATTTCTAGAGCCTTTTGTTCTTGCCTTTTCGTTATCGTCGATTTTAATGCTAACTATACACTCTGGACTTCTTGTAAAAGCTGGTGATGTCATATGATCGATATTTCTAACCTGCTCAATAGAAATGGATAAAATACCTGACAATGGATTTTTTCGGAAAGTGTTGATAACAGCATTTTCACGTGCAACATCATCAAAATCAATATACATCGATTGATATTCTTTTAATGATCTCTTCATTATTTGTAGTCTTCTATCGCTATCTAATCGCCCACCTTCAGCCATTGCAACACTTGACCTATCACCATCTACTTGGTAAAGATTATACATTTTTTGGTTTGCTTCTCTATATTGTTCTTCAACTTGAATTTTGAATTCTAGTAATTGCATCATATATTGAATTTTATGACCTAAGGAAGGACATTCATATTTTAAAAGATCCAAAGCAGTAAAAGACGGAGCTTGAACAGTCGCAACCTTGTTTAATTTATTATTATTACTATTATTATTATTGTCTGTGTTATTTTCGGATGATTTATTAAGACTGTTACTGGAATTATTCTTACTTATTGAAAGTCTTCTTAAAGTTGATTCCAAATATTCGATATTTTTTTGGGCATCTCGTATCTGTGTATTACATTTTTGTATGACGGATGCATTGCTAGTTTTCTTTCTCAAATTGGTTGCACCCGTGGCCAACTTCTTTTCTCTATCAATCTTCTTCAGGATATCATCGATCTTCTCCTGATCTGTATTGTTTGACATAATTGCTATCAAAAGCTTGTATATGGTTATTCGCTGTACAAAGTGTGCTGACAAAAAAAGGGCACCAGAGCTGAAACAAACAACAATTTTGAAATCGACAACGCTGAAAAGAAAATAAAGAAAATAAAAATAAAATAAAAATAAAAATAAACTCGAAATCCACTTCGACTTCGACATCAACTTGTCCCTTCGGCAACGCCATTATTCTGTGCAAGGATGTATTGTACAATATAAACTATATATAATTATTTATTGTTACACTTACAATCACAATCAGGAACAGGACAGACATAATGTTTAGAAAACCATTCTTCAGCATGGCCAGCGTGCATACTGTGATTGCATGATAGACAAAAGCTAAACCACTCTTTAAACTGGGAATCTCCACTGAGTTGTCTCACACTATCATCAATATTGTTATTTTCCTTAATATCTGTATTTCTATTTAAACGATCCGAGTTTGTGTTCATCCCAATATTCATATTACCTTCCATATCAATATTGTCTTTATTCAAATTTGTAGCACCCCCATCGATTGTTACATTATTTTCCCTATTCATGCCGGGTTTTATTTCGTTTTCAATCCGATTTTCACTGTCCACATGCATCAATTCCTTAGGGACAGGAACACCTTGGGTAATCAAACAAATGGCACATCTTGGTAATGGATATCCACAATGAGGACATGTATTCTTACTTTTACCGCGTTTGTTGTTATCTCTGCCACTAACATTACCATTTTTGTTTGCGGAGACATTGGAAGATGTTGATTTTTCCCTATCATCTGAAATAGATTTATGGCAATTAGCGCATTGTAAATAAACTTGTCTAGGAACAGCATTTGTTCTAATTTCCCCATTCATCCTCTTTGATAAGTTTGTCCTTGACACGTCAAATTTGGCTCTTACTGAAAAAAGGCCCCAACTATTTAGCAATGTTCTATAACTTTCAACCCAACTGTCAACTCGATCATCTTTGAAATATTTAGGACTTGCAAATGATGCTATTAGACATGCAGTTTGTGTATCATTGCTTCGATCAACAAAATATTGTAATAGGTCAATACCCTTTTCGGTAATACCCGTCAAAATAATTCCTTCTATTTCACCTCTATCAATAACGAAATCCGCTAACCTATTTAAATAAACATCCAGCTCATTATCCGGTAAAAATCTCAATGCTACACCTAATCTTTCTCTCAATGGTAAAGCTGATTCATCCAACACATCCCACCAATTACCATCGGCAATATATGCAAAAATTACTCTCAAATAAGGATCTTCAAGATCTGATGCTAGCTGTCGACATTGATCTTTCCATGTGTTATTTATTTGAGAATCCTTAAAGGCAGAATAAGCTGCAATAGCAGTTGACATAATTCTATAAGACTCATTGCTTGATTCACCTAAAATGGTTATTGCTCTTGCAACGTCTCCATGGAAAACTGCCCAGCCTGCAGCTCTTTCGAAATTTCCGCTTGCAACTAAACTAACGTATTTTTCTTCCAATTCCCTAGCTCCAAAATCCCAACCAATAACATACATTGCTAATTTTCTTTGAATTTCTTTGTTACTTTTGCCCTTGAATCCTATTACTGGTTTCGCCAGAAGATTTATCTCATTGGCTCTCCTCTCCATTATACTTTTCGCAGCATTCATAATATCCTTTTTGGTAATACTTTTGAATCCGCTGTATCTATTATAAATGGCAAAATTTTCCTCTAAATTCCAAATACCTAAAACACCAAGATATCCGAAGTCAAAATCACCGTAAGTCATTTTACCAGTGCTAATCAAATCATGAGATATATCAATCCATTTCCATGTATTTCTCAAATGCATTTGAGTTTCAAAAGTTTTAAACGACTCTAAAATTTCCATATTGTTTTTAGAGTTAGTACTATAACCTAAATTAGCCCTTCTTCTAATGGTGGCACATATGTCGTTCTCTAGTAACGCATCTGATGTCAGACAAATTGATTCCGATTCTGCAACAAAAATATTAACGTCCTCAGACTCACTTTCTTTTGAAATCGACATATCAGAAACTCCGTCTCTCAAATCATCCATGAGATTTTTGTTGTTATTATTTTTAGTGTTATCGTCTCTAGTAATCAAATCATTTTTAACTTCATCTTTGACATATTTAGTTGAGGTTCCACTTGGGCCAGTAAAGGTAATGTCATTATATGAATTGAAAGTAATACCTGTTTGACTTTCCCTAACACGCATTTTATAAATACTACCGGATTGTCTCATACAGACTAAATCAATTCCATGTTCCCATTTAGTTGATGGGGCGTAGTCAAATGAAATCACTCTTTCATATTTGGTTTTAACATCAGAAACCTTGGAAATAAACATCGTTCCACGGGGTCTGGCAATTCTTGATAAAAAATTAGGATTCTCTAATCTCCCCTGTTCAATCATTAAATCGTATTGTTCTAATTCTAATTCTAATGGTGGAACCATGCCAATCTGCCATCTTCTCACTAAATCGCCGTCAAACAAAGCACTAATTTCACCCTGTTGCATGGATGAAAACCTATAGGGC
Source organism: Kregervanrija pseudodelftensis (assembly GCA_030580115.1). Classification (NCBI taxonomy): domain Eukaryota; kingdom Fungi; phylum Ascomycota; class Pichiomycetes; order Pichiales; family Pichiaceae; genus Kregervanrija; species Kregervanrija pseudodelftensis. The sequence goes on from JAKTSJ010000033.1 coordinate 142,012, forward strand.
GAGCCACCAGTTCTTCTTTGATAATCATTTAATAATTTATTAAACATTAGTACGGGACCTTCACTTAAGATACTTGTGTTGGAATGGTTACGATTCATTTGTGAAACATCCGTGAGTTTTCTACGATCCCAAATTGCAAGAGAACCATCTTCGCTGTTTGATGCAAAAATATTTGGATCAAAAGGATTAACAGCAATATTTAGGGTACATCTGGTAGCTAATTGATAAACAGGTTGGTTTGATCTAATATCAAATTCTCGAAGTAGTTTATAACTACCAGCCAAAAAATTTCTAGGTTCTGTTGCACAAAATGATAAAGAAGATATACTTTCATTGGGAACATAACTAAAAACTTTGCTTGATTTCCCGGTATAATCACCTTTTGTAAGGCTCGAGACATCCCAAACTTGAATTGAATGATCCTGTCTACCTCGATCGTAACCTAATGCAATCAAACCATTCTCATTAAATGTCATCGAATTACAAGATCTGGCTTGCTTAGGTTTCAAAACCACCGGAGAAATGGACGAATCTCTAATATCAAATATTAGACAACTGCCATCTAATTGGCCGACTGCAGTTAATCCTGGTGTAACTGAAGAATATTGAATGCATAAAATGTTTTCAAAACCAGTCCTCTCGTTCATCTTGATTATGTTATCGTCCTCGTTCTTGGCTTGACTATCGGTTTGATATAATGTCACCACTTCCCCATTGGGGCTAACGGCCAAATATCGCTCTTCCTCTATATCGAGCTGCCATCCATTTGCTCTAATAACAGATCCAGACATTACGTGGTTTGTCCAATGTACTGTATAAAAATATTAACAAAAAGATTAGTAGCATATTATTCGAAACTGTATTTTCTCGCACCGTAAACTATTTGAAGTCAATTTTTGCACTTGTGGGTATTAATACTTATACTACTAGAAAATATATTATCATATACACACATTTTATATCTAAATATCATTAACAAACCATAATTTTCAGTTGTTCCCTCTGGATGTGCTGTTTTTTTATTCCAAGGTTTCCTGTATCGTAACCAATCATTTCGTCAAATACCGCACCCCATTCGTATTCACCCTTTTCCAAAAATACAATACCCAAATTAAACTCTTTGTGTTCACCTTCAAGTAATTGGTTTCCAATACTTGATTGCAATACCCCATTAAATAAAATTTTCTTATCTAAAGAAAATGGTGGCGATTTACAAACTGGGATGTGTCTAAGCATACCAAAAATTGGATGTTTGTTTCTGTTGATAAGTTTCAATTTCACAGTATAAAAATTGTTAAGTTGAACATTATCAAGATCCTCTTGATTTCCAACTTCAGTTAATAATTTTAATGAAATTTCAATTTTTTCTACCTCTAAAATGTCAACCATTTTAGAAGAAAATCTCAAACTACGTAGATCAATCGTACCGGACCTACCAGCATAAACAGAATTATTAACTGTATTCGGAATTTTCCAACATGCTCGAACTCTTTTTAAAAGTTCATCTCGATACCAGAATGCATGATTGATAAAAGTTTGTTCAGCTTCTGGAGTTTTGGTATCAAGAATGAATTGTTTGTTTCTCAAACTTGGGATTCGACGATTCAAAAAATCATCATCAAAGTCCATTCGTTTGATCGGAATAAATAATCTGACATTTTTCTTGCTGTGTAATAAAGTGGTACAATGAAAAGAATTCTCGGGTAGCGATTTAACTAGCCCGTTCAATTCCTGGAAATCGGGATCCACTGAACCTTCCAATAACGATTGAATTGAAAGTTCCATTTCTTCTGTCCATGCATTTACAAAATCTAATGCAAGTAAACAAAAATTTGACATTTTGAAACCCTTAGAGCACATGTTTTCTAAAAATGCCCAACATGAATCCTGGTTACCTTTATTAACATTGTTAACTTTTGTATTTAATGATAATGGAATAATATCACACCCTGCCAGTTCTATACTTGGGTAAACTGTAACATTCACAGGAACTGTTACACTTCTTGAAGAATATACTTGAGCATGTGCCTGTTGGTGTGAATATTCTAAAATAAGGCTTGCCTCTTTAACACCACGCTTCCCCCAAATTTCAATTTCCAAATGGAATTCACTGTTTCCTAAAATTTTGGTCATATCATTTTTGTTTAAAATTTTAAAAGGTTTCTTTTTTAATAAATAGTATTCAATCTCATAAACTTCATTTGGTGGTAACGTTTTATTATTTAAAAGATGATGCAATGGTTCTATCGTAGAGTCTAGAAATTTTGAAACCAATTGATTGATTTCAACCTTCGAAGAATTTTTTAAAACTATTTGAAATTGTTTACATTCACCTTCTAAAAGCATGATCCATCTATCATTAAGCTTGACATCCACTAATTTCAACAATGGTTGCTCATATATTACATCTGCCTCCCAAATTTTTGCAATTGGTTTTTGATAGATTCTTTCCTTAATTGCGTCCTTAGCATTGTTCTGTTTATGTTTTACTTGTTGAAATTGTCTCTCTTCTAAAATAAATAATTGTGGTTCACAAGAACAAACAGATGCTTTCAATCCATTAATCCTTAGTTTACCATGAGATAAAGGGGCAACAAAAAGGGGAATTGATAAATGTGATCTTGGTTTCACCATAGTTGATATTTTGTTCTGTACTGCTTCCAGACTTTGTCTTTTAGAATTAATGTGAGTTTTTAGCGGGAAATGATCCAATGTCGAAATTTCCAAGTCGTTAAGCTCTATCTCAAAAGCAAATGGATTTCTTATGGTTATGATAGTATCACATAGGTCTTCTTGAACAAGTTGATTCTTTTGTTGACCATAAAATTCAAAATCTTGAAATAAGTCCGAATCCCAATAATCGGCTTTCAAGTCATAAAGTGACATTTTTTCACTGATATTTGAATAAATAGCCAACTGTTCTTCGTCTGTCATTAAATCATGTAGATCCCTCAATAGTATTGATCCATATTTAACAGATCCGCTATGATATCTAATTTTATCACAAAATGCAACAATTTGTTCCAAGGTTATCTTTTGTAAAGAGTTTCCAGGGTGAACTTTAGGAGTGGATAAAGCTGTCCTGATTCCATAATTATAACAATATGAATCTAGTAATTCGTCTAATTTTTCACTAACAAATTTTGTAGTTTTTGTTAAAGTTTTGGACGAGATCGTAATGTCAATTAGATTCTTTATTAATAATGATTTTTTTCTTTTCATATCTGTTTTAGTGTACAAATCTATCATAGTATCATAGATCCTTAATTTTTGGCCTTCTGAAATATTTTTGAATTCAGAATTAAACACATAAGAGCTCAATAAATTAAAATTTTCATAATCAAAATCAGCATCTTCGGGTATTCTATCATTTGATAAGGGAGAATAATAGAGTGCATTGTTTAAAACATTTGAGTTAAAGGAACCTTCAATGCCAATAGAGACTAATAAAGATGCATATCTCAAAATACTTTCAGAGTACACAATTTGAGGAACATCATCTTCCCCCGCTTCTTTGGTAATTTTATAATAATACGTAGATAGTTTACAAATTTTGAAGATTAGTTCTTGAACCGTATTTAATGGTACCTGTTGGAGACTCATTGACATTGTTGAAGCTCTTGGTGTGGAATTTGAGCTCAGTTGAAACGAAGGTCTGGGTGATGTTCCTGGAGATAAAAATGAGGATGATAATTCAGAATCTTTAACATTATCCAACATAGTTGATAAAAATAAAGGTAACTGAAATGGAGCACCGATAAAGCTTAACATAAATATACAAACTGCCAAACCATCGAACGCAGATGCGAGCCACAAATAATCATTTGTTGACTTCAAATTAAAAATAGCTTCACAAAAATCGGATAATGCACTTTTGAAATTGCCTGCTAATAAGAAAAAATTAGCAGAAAGTTTCTGCTTTCTGCCTTTAATCATCATTTGGTTTAATTGTTCTTGATTTAGTTCAAATGAGCCTGCTATTCTTCTCTTTTGTTTTTCAATTAAAGTTGTAGCTGGTTTTAACGCTTTGTTCCCCGTAATATTACCCGGAGACCTTAGAGTCATATGTTGATATGCTGAAGCATAAGTTGAAAAATTATTCAAGAATTTTGAAGTCATATCACAAATTTTGGTTTCCATGTTTGAATTTTCCGTATTAACAACATGTACGTCTTCAATTTCCGTAGCAAAGACACTGGGTGCGTTAAAAACCATAATACAATGGGATATTGGATTATTATATTGCTTTTTTAATTCTTTAATCAAATCTTTCAAGTTATCATCGTTTAATTGTGGGGTCCATTTTGCTATACCCACAACAATTGCAGTTTTTCTAAACGGTTCAAAATTGTGTAAAAACAGTGAATCAGAATCACCGTCCTGGGTAATAAATGTGTATAAAATATGGCCCTGTGGATATGCTTGTGGGTTGAAAATTCCAGGGTTGTGTATAAGATCAACCGCCCTAACATCTTTCACCCTTCTAAGTAGGGCCGAGTAAACATCAAACTCAGACCTCGATATTTTGTTAGCCGGGACAATCAATGTCCTTATATTAGAAGGAGATACAAATGAGAGAGTATCCATAGGGTGAGCGATTGGTTCTGATATATATTGTCTACAGTGTTTTAATTAAAGGTAATCACTACAAATTAAGTTTTTTGTTTGTGGAAAAAACACAAAGTCTACTGAGGAAAAAGCGTGTCAGTTTTTCGAGGAATTTCTTGCACTGATGATGTTTTTGTTTTTGTTTTTGTTTTTTTATGTTCGAGTGGAATTTCCATTTAACTATTTGATGTGAATAGACTTCAATTAGACATAAAATACAGAGTTTTATGTTTTGCTATATTTTTAATTTTATTTTTAAATTATACTCTTCATTTAGGACGTATCAATACGATTGAATCTGAGTCTAAGTGCCAAAGTTCAGTGGCAAGATACTGGGATCCAAAGATTTTTATTTATGGCTTGTTGTTATTTTTATGGCACTGCTTATTTGCTTAATATTTGTCTAGAATTTGTCATCTTGCCTCTATTTTGGGTTGAAAAAAATAAAGGAGATTGAAGTTTGTTTCAACGATAACGAGCTCGAGGCATTGCCAAGATTCTAAAATAATATAATTACCATCAATCATAACAGTAGCACAACAATATTTAAAAAGAAATAACTTTTGGAATTGAATGCTGATGTTTTCATCCTATCTTTGCAGGGTTTTATGGTTACAGTACTATAAATAGTAGTATTCATCATAATTATAGTAAATATTATACACTGAAGAAACCTCGTAGTATATAATTACATCATGATTAAAGAATACTTTGGGTTCACTAATCCTTAATTTTTGGTCGAATGATGAACAATGTACTGTTCAAACAACGTCTATCACTTTAAACACATTCTTGGGTCATTCGATAAAACCGACGTGCGCCTCGGTCTCCTTTACTTCATTTTCCGCCCATCTGTTTAAATAGTACTGCATTTCCAATTTCCCCAAAACCAGTACTAGACAGTTCACTTGTTTTTCTGTATAAAGCAAATCTATTAAGTCACAATGTCTGCAAACGATTTCTATAACACTGGTGATAAGGGTGAATACAATCCTCAACAAAACCAACAGAATCAACAATTCCAGCAACAAAACCAATATCAACAACAAGGTCAACAGTACGAACAAGGCCAACAACAAGCCCAACAAGGTCAAAACGGCGATGGTACAGGTGAAAGAGGTCTGTTTAGTACTCTTGCTGGTGGTGCTGCTGGTGCCTACGGTGGTTCCAAAATTAGTGGTGAACACAGTAAAATGGGCGGTGTTTTAGGCGGATTAGTGGGTGCTGTTGCCGCCAACAAAATTGAAAACGCTTTTGAACACCACGGTAATAAAAACCAAGGTGGCTTTGGTAATCAAGGTGGATATGGTGGTAACCAAGGTGGATTTGGTGGTAATAATGGTGGTCATCATGGTGGCCATCGTGGTCCACCTCCAGGTGGATTTGATGGAAATCAAGGTGGTTTTGGCGGCCCTGGTGGAAATCAAGGTGGTTTTGGCGGCCCTGGTGGAAATCAAGGTGGTTTTGGCGGCCCTGGTGGAAATCAAGGTGGCTTTGGCGGCCCTGGTGGAAATCAAGGTGGTTTTGGAGGCCCTGGTGGAAATCAAGGTGGTTTTGGCGGCCCTGGTGGAAATCAAGGTGGTCAAGGAGGATGGGGTAGAAACCAAGGCGGTTGGTAATTCAGCTTATCTTCCGCCTAATATACCTAGAGGTAATTTTTGTAGAGATTAATTTGTTTTCAGAAAAATTATTATTCTTTGCTCCGAAGTTTAAAGCTAATACTACATTTCCAGGTCGGTTTATTACGATCTAATATTTTTCGGTCCTTAAAATGGAAAGACTCTTGTAAAAGTTTTCACCTCTATTCCAGTCCAAAATGTATTTGTAGGTCAACAAAAGGTGTTTGGTTCGTTTGAAGTGTGGCACGCATATCCGATGAGAAAAATATAATTAAGGTAATCATTTTTACTGGACCGGTTCTAGATGTGGTTCTACAAGTAGATAAGAAAAAAAATTGATGCTTAGCGTTAGTTGAATTTATTTAACCAATGGAATGGGAGCCCTAGAAACACAATAAAGAGAATAAGAAGAACGTAAAATAAATTCAATTACTTTTTGTATAAAGGTATCATTTTTCCTCGAAGAGAGAAAAAAATAAAAAGATACTAAAAAAAAACAGTAAAAACAAATAGTTCTATAATGGCCATTAGGAATGTTAGTAATAAGAAGGTTTCCATTGAAAAATATCATAATAGACCTAAACACTGTTGTTGTTGACTTTTTTAAAAAATACACGTACATGGTAAAAACATTAGTATGGCATAAATTAATATTATCACAAAAATCGGTTGGCTATTTAACGATATCCTTTTCCTTATTCCAATCGAATCTAACATATTTACAAAGTCAGTATTTAATGATACTATTTCTGTGAGGTGCAACATGCCATTATTTTTGATTTCCAAGAAATTTTAGCGGGTAAATTCTATGCCACAAACAAAAAAAAGTATTATGACCCAATCTTTAGCATAATATTCAATACATTCTGGACGGATAATTATTTCGGAATTGTCAAAATTATTGTGAACAATTTCATCATTAAGGAACTCCACCAACATTGTAATGGTTATTTCGTGTTATGGGAGCTACTCCTTTTGCCTTTTATAAGTTATACAATTTGTTTTTAACTTCTCTCACAAAGATTTAAGCCAATTGTAAGTACCTACCGGTCGCAAAATTTAAGTAGACAAGAGAGGCTATCACTTCGCAAATAGATCTTTATTTGATATGAGAGGGAATTATATTTCTTGTGTTCAGCAATAATCTTTACTTAGATTGTATCCAAAGGTCCCAGATATCCAAGAAAGTAAACCGGTTTTTGGTTGACATAGATCAGTTGAATACATTTTAGGTTTGAACGATAATTTATTTATCAGATTTAATTATAAAGAATTCAATAAAAGTATACTAAATTGGGTATTTCATTACCTTATATGATAATTGACAATCTTTTATAAGCTACCGAAAAATCCAATTCTATTTATGTTCCTGCTACTCAACAATACTTTTAATTTCACTCAACTATCGATATTAGTAATAATTACTGATTTTATCACGATTTGACCAATAATTTTTCTATTCTGCTATAATTAATCTTATATCAAGAACTTTTTTTATCAAAACGTAAAGGGTTTTACATTAAGACATCACGTCTCAATTATTAATGATAGTTACCTGTAATCCTTAAATACAAATCAATAGATAAACAGATTAACTTAGTTTTTATGGGAAAATCGGTCACGATTTTGTGTTTAAATAAAATATCATTTCCCATAGTAAAATCTGATTAATCGATAATAAGCTCAGAAGTAATAAATATTAATAATAACAAGTATTATAAAAAAGTGTTAATTTATTACATTAAAGCTCTCTTCAAAAAAAAAAAAAATAAAACACATTAAATAATAGCTTAACATCAAATTAAATAGTTTACAAGGTTTTTAACCAACTAACTGAAAATAGGTATAGTCATCAATTTTTACTTTATATTAGGACATGAAGGATTTTATATTGAAATCGCACACCTCCTCCAGTAGGGTGAAACGTTATACGTAATCATCTACTTCCAACATGATGATTAGGATAACACTCACAGGAGGAACGATTACAGGTGTGGTCCCGTAGATAGATAAGTTAATACTTACTATTGGGTTGAGTGTAATCGATGTAGACTCAGAAGTTATAAATAAATAAGAACAAAGAATAAATAAATTGTATGTATAATTTATATATGGATCT
>JAKTSJ010000034.1:0-146196 GCA_030580115.1 Kregervanrija pseudodelftensis
GGAGTAGTTGGAACAACAATAACATCCTCGCTCGTTGTAGTTGGAATACCATTGGAGTCTGTGGTTGAGAAGATGGAAGTGAAGGTTGTTGGGGTGGAACCACTGGTGATGGTAATTGTGTTGTACGGAGTAGTTGGAACAATAACAATTTTTTCGGTTGTGGTTTGAGCCAAATAATCTGGGTTTGTGGTTATAAAGGTGGATAAATATGTAGTAGAGATACTGCCTGAGGTGATGGTTGTTGTTGCAAAAGGAATGCTTGTGGAAACTGTTGTTGCTAGGCATTTTGCTGTTGGAATTGCTTTATTAGAATCGTATTGAAATATATAATCCGTAAAATCGGTGATATTTTGGTTACTTGGAGTGATAAGGTAAAAATTTAAAATGGCATTTTGTTCATGATTGACGTAGACGATACGCATTGGATAATAATATCCTTCAGAAAGGTAAACATATGCTCCAGCATAGCCTGTATTACCTCCAAGTTGTTTATAAGTGTTCATAATAAAATTGGTAGCTGAATTTTCTGGGAAACTGTTGGAATTACAACAATCAAATGCCCCATTACCTAACCAAATCATTGCACTATCATCTATTTCAACCAATTGAAATGTATATAAACCAGTTTCAGACGCTTTAACATATGTAAAGTATTTTTAATTAAGTTAGTAAAATAAATTTCTGTAAAATGTGTTTGTAGATATTAATTATTAATAACTTACCCTTCAAATAACCAGTATATTCGAAAAGAAAATTGGTAATTGTCATTTTAATATCATATATGGAAGAAGATACAATTCGAGTAGGAAGAATATCATTACCATAAGTTGCATCATAAATATAGGTAAACTGAGGTGCCACAATACCACCGACGGAAGTATAAAATGTGTTTGTGGTATAACCAGATGCAAGAAAACTTATTTGAGTAAAATCAGAACGATCAGCATTGGAATAACTATAATATTTAACTTTATATCCGGGTGTTAATGATAAATCTGTAGCAAGAGAACATGCACTCGCAGAAGCAAAAGTTGGATAATTGCTTGGAGAGAATGTTGAATAATCTGCTAATGTAATACCAAACTTAAGTAAGACCAATAAAAACAATAAGTTTAGATTTAATATCATTGTTTGGAATTTTTTATCTTTTTAATATCGTTAAGAACTTTTAAAAACCTCCATTCGGTAAAATAACGGAAAGATTGATAAGCTTATATACTATTTTTTTGATTTGATGAAAAAAGAATTAAGTGATACGTTGTAGTATAATTATGATTAGTCTATTGTCCGTATTCAAATTAACTTTCTGTGTTGAAATTTAATTAAATGAAATATTCGACCGAAGATGAATTCTGTTTCTATTGTTGCGCGTATGCTGCTGATCCTAAGAGTAAAACACCTTACGGATAATTATTACTAATACAATAGCCATAATTCCCAGTTTAGATTGATATAATCCTATCTCGATTATTTACGAGATAATGATCCTGCAGGAAGGCAAATTTTATATGCTTTTAAAAAAAATTCTGCAAACCATTCAAAGTGACATACAGATTGAATAGACCGTATTTTGATTAATTAGAGTTATGGTTGCTTTAAAGAGTACTTACAATTAACCAAAGCTTTATTTTTAGATGTGAGAACTCATCATGTTGTTGTAATAAAATTAAATGCAGGAAATCGTTTTAGGTATTCCTTGTGGATAATCGTAATGTTTTTCATGAAATTAGTGGTAAAAAGTCATTTCATCTAGTGTTTTCTCTTCACAATATAAGCAGAAGGAAATTTCTGATACAAAAACCGCGTGGAAATTTTATTACAATTTCAATCAAACTTTACAAAATCTTAAACTTTTTTTTAAATGTTCCAAAATTGTCCAAACATAGTAATGTATCTGTATAAATATTTATAAGCGTGCATAAAAAATTTTACATTAAGATTAAAACAAATGAACGCTAATATAGCTTTTTTTGATCGTAATAAGTTCGATTAAGACAAAATTCGAGGTTGCCAAACATAATTTATTCATAATTTCAACATGAAATTTTTGATTGATTTTATTTAGCGCTAAGAGCGACTTTAAATTTCATTCCGTAGTGTAATTAACTTGATATGCACTATGCACTGATACATAAAAATACCATAGGAGCAGAATAAAGTAAAAGATATTGGCTGACACCTAATACATGAAACGAATATATTGCCACTTATATACGCATAAGAAGTCAATATCATATTGGTGACTGATATTTCAATTTCCGAATTTCAGCCTTCATATAGCATTAATAAAAATACAACCAAATTAAAGTATTTTAATTTAGTCTGAACCTTAATCCTATTAATTTTTACAAAAAGTGAAATGAGTAGGATGAATGTGAAATGAGTAGGTTGCATGGGATATGATTATTTAACCAATATAATTTTATAAAAAATTGGATTGAAATAACACAAAAATTAATCTCATAGACATATACTTGGGTCCATTCAATATTTAACTTCAATACTTTATTCCTAGCCATTCTAGCCCGTGAAGCCTGTTTGATCGATTTAGGCTGTTTTATTTTGGAATAGCTGTTTCCAACGTTATACCTGAAACATGGATACTCACGAACAATAAAGTTTTTCAATAGTTTTTTATAAAATACCGGTAATCCCGGAAAAAAAAATATGAGAAAATTCTTTCACTGCCTTGGTTTTACTTCTTTATAGCAATTGTGGCTCTATGCACATTATGTTCTTAAATAAGGGTATATATCATATAAATCTGAATCGTGTATGACTTAATATTTGGGAAGCATGTAGCGGTGAATTGAAATACGATTCAAATTTGGGTTGACTAAGCAAATATATAAAATTTTATTTTGACTGATGTTGATTTATTCTTTTATCCTTACATAGAGTGATTAACAAAATTACTAAAAATTTTTGATACAGTTTCAAAGGCTTCACATGAATTTGAAACACGCATTTTTTTGGGCAATATTCTTATTGCACAGCCCATAACAGGATATCTGACCTACTCGCACCAACATATATACTCGCTATCAAATATATATCTGGATAGACATCTCGGTAATCAAAATATATGTGATCAAATTGCTTTATTGATTTGTTAATAGATTTTAATGCTGGGTCACTAACAAAACTATTTGATTTATTATAATGGGATCAGTTCATATTAATGATATAGAACTTGAACCATTTCTTGGTTTAATTTTTTATTTTCCTACCATCCTCAAATGCTTATTTTTTTGATGGGACAAAAATCTCCAAAAATAGCCACTTGTTTAACAACGCCCTATACAAAACTAATATTTGAATGGTAACCTGAAATACTCTTTGATAGCAAATAAAAGCATTCTAGTTGCCTTGCAATCGAATATAGATTTTTTGTTTGTTTATGATGCTTTCTGAAATCTATGGGCAAGTATGCTATACATCGCATGTGTAGCTGGAGATGTTAGATAAAGTTCAAAGTGCATAATTGACAAGAATATCTTGGTATGCGTAGTATTTATTTAAAAAACTATTCATTTATATTTTGAAAGCATTCTCGATTGATTTTTTTCTAGTTTAATTAAGTAAAAACTAAAATTGAATACTTTTCTGGGCTTCATAATTATTAATTTTTTTGTTATAGCCGCACATTCATTTTTCCTTCAAACAAAAGGGAGGATGAAATGGTGTATACTTTCACTTACTTGCCATTTAGAATACAAAAGCTTTTCATTTAATAGCGATTAACCCTTAGTTAATATCGGCTTGAATGAATGTATATGTTTATAAATGGGTGCTTATCAAAATGGATTTATAATTATCTTCAAACTTATACCGTCAAAATATTTATAAAGTTGAATGAAAGTGAATGACATTCACTTAACAGGTAATAAAACTTATACACAACCTCTTTTCGCCAATTTTTAATATTTTTTTTTTGGTAAATAAACTACAAATATTAATTTAATTTTATGCATACCAAACTTAAGATATTAGATAACTTTTTAAACTTGGTACTATCAAATTCCTGATTAATCGAAGAAAACTTTAAGAGGTTTTTTGTTAATTGCCAATAAGGGAAATTTGCAAGTGAATTAATAATAAATTAAAAAGCAATGAAATTTTTGTAAAAGTTGTGCATCGGAACATGTCTTTTTTTAAAAATTCAAAATGTTTTATTGTTTAGCTAAAGATGAAAATTTTCATCCACATTTATAATTATTTCAGAAGCATTAATAAATGTTTTTAAAAAATCTTATTTAAATTTGGAATAGAACGAAACCTGCAAAAATTTTCTTTAAAAAGTCACCAACTGAAACAAAAGTGTGATTACTTATATTTGTTTTGCCTCTTATTGATTAAGAATGAAAATCAGTTCCGCGTATTTTGATCTTACCGCAAACATTTTTCGAGAAAGTAACTAATTCGCCAACTAATCAAAAGAAATGCTTTTAAAATAGTCTCCTAATATTGTATTACAAAAAATTAAATATAGAATCACACTTCATTTTTGTTTTGGTAAATGAATTGACCTATAATATTACTGTATATATATTATCTAATAATCCTTTTAGAAAAACAATTCTGTAACTATCGCAGAGCTTCAGGGCGCGTATAATTAATTAAATATATCTATATTAAATGTTTCCAAATATGCATCTAGATATTCACAATGACAAACCTTTTGTTTTATTACCACAACCAGGTACAATATATACACCACTCCCATATTTTTATTTTCAACAGAATTTAAATTTATGTAATGGCCAGATATCATATCAAGGAATTAATCAGTTAAGTTTAAAAAAATTATTACACTATAAGACACAAAAAAGTTTAACTTCTTTGGATAAAAAAAAAAAATTAATTGTACCAGAAAGAAATTATAATAAGATGTTACATTTAAATACAAGGTTTTCAAAATAAAAAAATAAAAATAAAAGTAAAAATAAAAATACAAGTTTCACTTTTATTGATTTGTCCAACATAATGAAATTACCACAACAAAAAAAACTAAGGTTGGAAGATTTAGGAAATCCTAAAAGAAAAAATGCACGCTGGAAAACCGAAGAGGATCAGCTATTATGTGAATTAAAAGGAAAACCAAAGTTGAATTGGAGAGAAATTGCATCAAATTTTCCTGCAAGAACCTTAAAAGCTTGTCAGTTTAGAATGAGTAGGTTAAAACGTATACAAGAAATAGCAACTAAAAGAAATAAAGTTTCAAATTTAAAAAACCACTGACCAACTTATGTCACTGATAGCAATTGACATGTTTTCTTTATTAATTGGAAGATTGATCACCAAGCTTTAGAGATCAATAAAAATATAATGTAGATTCATGAATCTTATGCTTAATTTTATTTTACTTCAAAATAATTTTAGATTACAACCAAAACAAAATCACTAGGTCGAATTATTTTAACAATACAAAATATATTTTTAACTTCATAAAAATTGCTTACCACAAAATAAATTAAACGAAGTGGCCGAACGAAAATTTTCAGACAAGTAAGCATCAATTTTTTGTTTCCATTCAAAAGTTCCGATGCTATTGAAAGGAAAAGAAAATAATATTAGTTTAAAATACACCGACAATGCGGATGTTTGTTTTTTTAGAAAAAACATGGAAGTTTTTAGCAAAACAATTAAACTTTTACCATTGCTATATTTTATGTCGTATAAAAAAAGCTTAAAGTGATAATTGCAAAAAAACCTTATTTTATTTCTACCTTAAAACGATTAGTGTCACAAACTTTAGCTTTGTCCTGACTTTACTGGATGGTGTCCTAAATACAGATTACTGTAGACTTGGTTCTTCTATGAAAGCTACATTTGAGTGTTGAAAAGTTTGTTTTTCTGTGTTCTAGTTAATTCAGGTTTGAAAAATATTTATTCTAGTAAATTAAAGAAGAAATTAAAATATGTAAGGAATCACTATGAATAATCAAAAAAATTTAATAAGACTAATCATTTGGGGACGCAATGAAAATATCCTAAACTTTGATACCACTTATCAATTGGCAAAATTATTCACAAGATAATGTTTGACTGTTGTCTATATAATTATTTTAAAGCACTCAAATTGCAATATTTTTGATTTTATATTGGGGAAACAGATTGAATAATTGTACAAATTAAGGCGGTAATAAATTTAAAGACGTGACGATGCTGGATTTTACTGTAAATTTGACTTTCGATGGTCGGAGTTACAAACCAGAATTTCAAGTTACAATGCTGAGCAACCATGATCAATCTATCAAAGTTTAGAATAATTATTACCACTTCATGGAACCTTAAATGCCAATCTAAATCTAAATTTTTTTGCATCGTTTATACGCATATAAAATAATTATGGTTCAACCGTTTTCACTAAAGTCCAATTCAGTTTGGACACTTTTAAAATTCTATAAAAGTGTAATTTTAATATCAAATTCTGGTTAGGTTATCCATTAGTTACACTAATTGATCTTTTTTTATTTATAATTTTACTTTCAGATTTTTACATTAATTAATAATTTTTTTGCCTTTCAATTTTCCTTTTTGATTCAAGTCGTCAAACATTGTAATTCAAAAAGTCTACAGCATATGGAATTTTAAAATTTTTGGTAAATCCTAAGTATTCTTTTGCAACTGCAAACAAATTTAAAACCTTTAAATAGTTGTGCATTAAAAGCCCAAGTACTTTTAGAACTGTAAGAGCGTTCAACCATTCTAAAATAATGCATGTACCTATCCCTAACAAATATATTTTCAAATCTTCTATTTGGTTTATTGTTTTCTTTGCCGCTCTTTATTCAGAACAGAAAAGAAAAAGCCTAAAAAATGTTTTTTCCAGCCCTAGTGAAGAAAATTTGTGATTTTAGATTTAATTTAAGTTTCCAGAAAATAGAAAGAAAATTTTTGGGAAAATTTTCGCCACAGATTTAAAATTCGTCGAATGATTTTTCTACAAAACGCTGAATTCATTTGTAAGACAAGAGTTGAAATGAAGGCCCTCTATTTTAGTGAGTAAAAATTTTATTTGAAAATATATTAAATGACTTACAATAATAATGACTAAGTTATTGTTTTTTCAAATTCTTTCTCAAATTTTTTCGACCGAAGAGCTTTTAGCTATCTTTCTCACCACTGGTTGTTTTATGTAAAGAGCATACGTATTTTAAATTAATAAAATATTATCTGTCATATATGATTCAGGTCCAAAGTAAGTTTTTATAAAGCGTTCGGGAATATAGAAAAATTTTAAGTATACTCATTAATATTATTCTAATACAACTTTCAAGTTAATGAAATGATTGACTGATTTTATTGTAACCAATTTAACCATAAAATTGCAATTGTCCTTATTAAATCTTAAATTATTTTCCTTTCCATATTTTCAAAAATAATCACGACCCCTTTACGTAAGCTTAAAACACAAAATCTTGTTTTTTTCCAACGAAGTCCGATAGAGTACGTCTTAAAGGTGCACATCCAATTTGTCAGATGCAATATTAGCTGACTGTAGTATTTCAGCCTTTCTAATTAACCGAGGTGCAAACCCTAAAGCATTTTTTTCAATATTCGATGAAATTAGTAAGCTGACAAACATGTCGCGAAACTCGGTTTTTAATATCACGTACACATTAGCTGGAATCGAAGTCACATGTGAAACATGAATTTCAGAAGCCCAAAAATTTAGCGTATCGTACGCACAGAAAATAAAGTGAGCAAAGATTTAAACAGATGTGCATGCCAGTTGAAAAATTAAGCTGAAAGGTATAAGAAACGTAGAGATCTTCGATCGCAAATATTATTAAAGTGACCAACAAAATTTTGAGAGTTCTGATTAGTGTTCTCATTTTTTAGTTTTGGTAACCCGACTCTGAGTTGTTCGTGTCTGGCTGGTAATACTTCTTCAACTTCCCTATTCCTCTGGTATGTTGGCGGTGATTACGGCACTGAGAATAAACTACTTTATTAAATTTGAAACCAATAAACATAAATTCAATTTTGACTCTTTTTACCTAAATGATTTTTTGTCAAAAGTTAATGTATGGGTTTGTTGTGTGTTTCTTCACCATGTTTTTAGTTTCTTTTCCGGCAACAAAAACTGTCGATAAAACTGATTTGAATTTTTGTGTTGTTATGATCGCCGGTGTTTGGAATTTTATCTAATGTTTTTTTTTGAATTTTGCTTAAAAGTACAAATATTATTGGTCGTGCTAACATTGAGGTTGTTTCAAGCTCCAAAATAATTATTGTTCCACAAAAGTATGCTCACCTGCTCATAATTTGTTTGTTTCATTTGGTTTTAGAAGATTAATAGAAATAAACTCTTGAAAATATCGTTTCCTAAATTTGCAGAACATAGCCATGCAAATGGGACGCTGAGCAAGACGGCTCCAAATGAAAAACGTAAAAACTAGCAATATGTAAAACATTTAAACTAGAATGAGAAATTGTTTAAACTTATACACAACGTCTTAACAAAACAATCATAAAACTAAATTGTGGTAACACTGCTAAGCCTCTGGTAAGATGTAGTATCATCATGTTCTTGTCATTATTATGCCATAAACAAAATTAATGTCGTAATATGTCATTAACTAATGACATATGATTTATGTTCTGTCAAGAAGAACCTCATTTATTGACGGGCAAACAAAGTTAAGACTTAAATGTTGAGTACAATTGTTATCACAATAAAGAAAAGTGTTGCTTGTCCTTAAAAGTATAAAATATTTTAAAATTAAATGTTAAAAAACTGGTTATTTAGAGAAATGTTTTTTTAAATTTTGACCCATATCATAGAATAAGTTAATGGGAAATGGTGTAAGATAAATGAAGTAAATATTGGATTTCTCTGATCACAATTAGTTTTTTTCCGAATAGTATTATAAACGCACATTTATTATAATTGGAATAGAGCATTATTTCATTTAATCTATCAATTTCAAAGTAAGATTCCGATATTGACTTGTAATTTTATCCGTTTATTTGATCAAATAGAATACACAAACTTTTTGAACTATATATTTTTAATAAAATATTATTTAATCATCCAATTATTAATTAATAAATTTTTATTAGTTTTTAATTTTTCATACGTTGGAATAAAAAACATTTTGCATCACAAAATATATACTGCAAAAATATATTTACTTCAGAGTAGGAAAGTAAGTTACGTAAGGCCTTTTTTGACGTTCTTGTATCTTCAAGTGCGTCAATCTTGAAAAAAACCACAATATGTACCATACAGTGGGATTATTCTTACTCGGTAGGTAAAACTAGTTATCATGCGCAACAGACTCTACGTAAAAAATGTTTTTTTCGTAAACGAAATATCGTGTTTCATAACACGGTAATTTTCACTTAGAAGCAATGAAATGAAAAGGAAAGAAGTTCTTATTAATTTCAAAAGCCATGGGATATAATTATACACTTCTAAAGAGAACTTAAAGAAAAAGAAAACAGACCTATTCTTTAATTTCCTCCTGTGGAACAATAACTTCTTCTGTACTTGAAACAACTTCAATGTTAGCATCACCCAAGTTACTCTTTGGTCCATGATAATATTTATATTTGTAGGTAAAAAAGAAAACAATTGACAACACCCAAACACCACCAGTAATGACAACACAGTAATTCATATCGGTTTTACCAACAGTTTTTGTTTCAGGAAAACAAACCAAAATCATAATAAATAAACCCCAAGTACAACACACCCATCCATTGACTTTTGACCAAAAGTCTCCTAGGTAGAAGGATCCTGGCTTAAATTTATGCTTTCCTGATGTCAACTTTAATAAGATTGGCGTACACCAAGCACAATAATTACCACAAACACACAATGAAAATAACGAGTTTGCAGCAGTACTACCAGCAAGACACAAACAACCTAACGCTAAACTAATTATGACTGAAAAAATCACAGCACGAATTGGAACTCTTAGTTTTTTATTAACAACTTTAACAATATCTGCAAATGGCAGGCCGTCATCTCTAGCAAAGGCCCAAATTTGTCTGGAACTAGCAGTAACAAGTGAACAACCAACTAACCATTGACAATATGACATCAAAGACATGAAAGCAATTGCCCAACGTCTACCAAGAGAATCTTGGATAACTTGAGCCATTGGGAAACCAGAGTCAGTAGCAAGAACAGCCGCAACGTCAGGATTCATACAGGCACAAGCAACAATCAAGATGATAAATCCCAAAATTGTACACATTGCAATCGAACCACAGATACCAACTGGAATACCACGAGAAGGATTTTTAGCTTCTTCTGACATATGGACACAGGAGTCAAATCCACCAATGGTCCAAACCGCTGTCATAAAACAGAGGCAAAATTGCCAACCTATTGACCAATCTGAGTAATTTTGCACAGTTCCAAAAATAAATTTACCATGGTTAAATTCACCGCGATTCACCTTGGTACCAATTGGAACGGCAATCAAAAATAGGATTAGCAAACCAGTATGAGAAACTGAAGAAAGGGTTTGTAAAAATGCAACATTTTTTGAAGAAATACAAGTTGCCAAACCTCCAGTAATAACACAAGCTGCAAATATACCGTATGTATTACCATTGGTAATTTTAAAATCATTATTGGTAATGTAAACAGCAGCTAAAACTTGTTCGGCCATACCATAGAACACAGAAACTGTACCGGCAATTAATGACATACTATTGGTCACACCAATAATGAAAGAGATAGGCACTCTATATTTTTCAGGGGCATAATAAAAGGTCCAATAATATAAACCACCAGATGTGGGAATTGAAGATGCTAATTCAGACATGGCAATACCAACCGTTAAAATTAAAGAAGCAGAAATAAGCCACGCCCAAACAGCACCAGCTGGACCGGCCATTAAAGCCGTACCAAATAATGATGAGACACCAGGGAAAATACCCATAATACTGAATGCAATACCAAATATCTGAAAAGTAGAAAATCTTCTTTTTAATTCTTGTTTGTAACCAATCTCTGCTAACAATATATTATCATTTTCAGCATGTTTGGCGTCAATATCTCTTATATTTGACATAGTCGACTGTATTTCATACATTCTCGACTCCAAAGGAGATATAACAGATTTTCTTGGGCTTAAAGAGGGTTCTATAGGTGACATCTTTGTTAAATAGTATATCTATGATAATGTATATTGAGATATTAGAAACAGGGTGCAGTAAATACTTCAATAAAGGATATGGCTATATATATATACATCGATTAGGACATCAGACTAACCCTGATTTTTTAAATATGCACTGAATAACTTTGGCATGCACAATTATATTTTAGAATCCTTATCTTTAAAATTATTTTAAAACGTTCATCATAGAAAAAATGAGGTAAATTTCATTCTTTATCATACGGATATGAAAAAAAACCAAGGAAAGTTTCTCCAAAAGCAGTAATTCGCCATGAAATCTTTACTCTATCTTCTGACGTTGAAGATCCTAAGGTCCTATATCGTAAGTAACCTCAACATTTTTGCGATTTGGGATAATCCGTTCTAAAATTGATAAGGCGCACTGAGTATCGTTATTTGAACCAAGAAAAACTGAGCTTTGATAATGAACAATAGTGTCGTAAGTTTTTTTGGCGAATAGAATGCAATTAATCGATGGGGTTGGCTTTCCGCAATATGTCATTTTACAATATAGTGCCAATTATTCAATGGAGCTGGCTTCCCGCACTTATTTGTTTCTTACGCCGTCTTGGCCGCTTGGCGGAATTAGAACACCGATATTTTCAGATTTTTTGATTATAAATTTTGTAACGTTAGATTGATAACAAGAAAGATGAACTACATATTGTTTGATTTGCGTTATTTTGCATTACACCGAGAGTATGGTTGTAATTTATATAACCATGCTTTACTAATGCTGCTCATATTTGACTAATTATAATCTCCTTTTTTCAATAAAACTGAAATTTAAATAAAATTGTTATTTCAATTACACTAAAAAAATTGGTATTTGAAGTTAGCAAACAATATTTATAAAAGAATGTCCAAATTTTTACCAGTTTCCAACCCGACTCATTCCTTTTGGTTAACAGTTGAGGACGATTTTGCAACGTTTAGAAGCACAGAAGACCTTCCACATGAGGTCGATACTCTTATTATTGGTTCTGGCTACTCAGGCACAACAACAGCTTACTATTTATCGGATGGTAATGAATTTCAGACCTCCACACTAATGTTAGAAGCTAGAAATGTTTGCAGTGGTGCTACAGGTCGTAACGGCGGTCACTTAAAACCCGACTTATACTATGCTTATAATAACTTCAAGTCAAAATATGGTGAAAAAGGTGTTGCTGAAATTTTCAATTTTGAATACGCTCACGTTGCAGCCATAAAAGATTTAGTAGAAAGGGAGAACATTGACTGCGATTTTGTTTTGACTAGAGCTTGTGACACGCATTTAACAGCTAGATCGGTTAATGATGCAATTTCCAATTACACTGCAATGATTGAGAATCCATACCTTAATTATAAAAGTTATGTTCAAATTAATTATGGGGAGGCTGCTAAGGTCATTTCCAAGGTCGAAGATTCACCTGTTTGCGTTACTTATCCTGCTGGACAATTATGGCCGTATAAGTTATTCACTCATCTTCTCAAAAAATTGGTTAAAAAAGGCTTGAATTTACAAACCAACACGCCAGTTTTAGAAACAGAAAAATTGAAAAATGGTAAATATTTAGTGAAAACAAACAGAGGTAATGTGATCACTAAAAAACTTATTATTGCGACTAATGCATACACCCCTTCTGTGGAACCAGCTTTCACTAATAAGATTGTTCCTATAAAAGGTATTTGCAGTCATATTGTTTCTGAAGATCCGACTAAACGTACTCCATACTTGACAAATACCTATGCCGTTCGTTATGACGGGGCAAATACTGATTATTTGATTAACCGGCCGGATGGCTCTATAGTCGTTGGTGGTGCTAAGAAATACATATTTCCTTTTAAAAGCTTATTTTACAATAATGTCGATGATAGTACCCTAATTCCTGAAACCAAGGATTATTTTAATAATTATATGAATGATCGCTTTTATACCTGGAGAGGATTTAAGGAAAAAACCGATTATGTTTGGAGTGGCATTTTGGGATACACGGATGATACGCTTCCATATGTGGGAGAACTTCCAGGAGATAAGAACAAGTTTATTATTGCAGGATTCCACGGTCACGGTATGCCACGTGTTTTATTATCCGCCAAGGCGTTAGCTAAGGTCATCAAGGGTGAAAGTAGGGATCTTGAAATTCCATCAGCGTTTAAAATCACAGAAAATCGTATGAATAATACTGAGAATGTTCTCTTGAAGACGCTGGAAACACCTGATAACGAAAAAGCTAAATTGTAAAATTCTTTTACTTGAAAGTCTTTTAATCTGGAGATTGTTAATTTCTGAAATTCAGTTTATTTTACCTAAATTTTCTTTATATTTATATTTTACCATTCATTTTTTGATTACTTTTTATTTACTTATTGTGATACTGATACTATTTATATTAGTGGCCTAATCCAGTTTAAACCGACAGCACCTATTTTCGGTCTTGTCTCTGTAACTTTGCTTCTAGTATTCTGTATAATAGTACACAGTAAAAATTAATCCTCTAATGTAAACAATATCCATAAGAAAGGTATTTTTAACGTAATTAAAACCTAAAAAAACATTAATTGCTTTGTACGATTCTAACCACATGTGCGCTAAAATAAATTGAACGTGAGATCAAAAGTATTACAGAATCATTAGTTCTACATGAAATGTTTGCCTCGATTAGTTACTAGGGATATGACAAAATCTATTAAACAGCTATATGCAACAGAACTGGAAATAAATACGGTGCTTGAACCTCAAACTTTGCTTCCGTATCATTCTCATACTCCTGAAACTCGGTTGGCTTATCAATATAATTAGCAGCAACAGCTATAATTTGGTAAGCATCCTGCCAAAATTGTGTCAAGTTTTTGACCCTGTGTTTTGACCAAAAGTAAAAGACAGCGGCCCGGTTGCGATTGCAGATATTTGTCGATAGCGTCCAAAATTTGCGGCCAACTCGCATGAGGAAAACTCTCTCCGGCAGTTCTGAGCGCGCCAGAGACTCCATAACAACATTGATTACAGATTGCAGCAATTCTTATCAGCTATCGTTTTGAATCTTTAGCGACAAAACAAATATTTCTGAAAATGACCCTGTTGAGTCAACAAGTAAGATCTTAAGTCTAATATTATATAAAAGTTTGTACTCTAATTGATATGAACAAAACCTGGTAATGACAGCATTAATAAAGTTGCTTTGTTTTCACAAAAAAGCAAAGGATTCATTTCTTCTTGCATCTATTTGTACCCATCTCTTATAAACTAAGTCAAAAATAATGGTTAAAATGACGCAGCTTGGAAAGTTTTAATGATATTGTTAAAGAATTATTTAAAGCCTTCTATGATAGCAAGCAATGGAGATTATATGTCAACCAACCTTTTGATAATTGGAAAAAAATAAAGTTGTTTAATTCGGCAATAGTATTCATCCAATGATGCCAGATAAACCGCTGGATGCCACATGGCTTTTGAATATGCCTTTGAGTTGGAATATTCATCAAAAAATATCTAGGTTTAACTCCAGATGATGTCTTGAAGAGTGTAAAAGAGTTTGTAAGCCAACAAACACTAAACTCAAGTACATCCTTAAAACCACTGAAAATTTGAACTGAAAGAATTGGTTACAGTAGTAAACTAAACAAGGATTCTGATAAATTGATTTCTAATGAAATTGAGGAGATATGGTACCAAAAAAGACATTAACAAAATCTTTGAAGAAATATATTGTTAATTTTATTTGGATACTGGTGATAATGAAACCTAAAATTTTGTCGGAAAAATTAGAATTGTGGTTTTTAAAAGATTCTCAGGCGAGAAAAAGAAGTTTTCAATTTTTTTTTAGACGATGCTTCTGCAATATAAATACCTGGATGTTCGTAATCAGCATTTAGAATGAGCTAAAATTACTGCTTTGGAAACGATTGCACTTGGAGATCAAAATTAATTATAATACAGAACTAAGGCATTATCTAGTTGGTAGATATGTTGGACAGAAATGAAAACTGAATGGTGTCTACGTGTTCCATTTGTGATCCTTCATCACACATAATCTTAACAAAATACTGCATAGAGACGTCATGATTAAGGCAGCACCCGTGTATTGAATAACATTTTTATAACTGCTCGGACTCAATAGATTATTTTCATCAATCATTAGCCCAGCAATAGGTGCCCCTAAAGCATTACCGAGACCCCTTGAAAGATATAATAATCCAGTAATTGAATGATAAATATTATAATCGAACAACTCGACTAACGCTGCAGGTAGTAACGCAATAATTGGACCCGATGTTACTCCATAGAGTATAATAAAAGAGATAAATGTATCTCTGTTTGGAATTAGCCATAATGCATAAACTGTTATCGTATTTGAAATACAGCAAATGATTAACATATTTATTGTACCTATATAATCGGATAAATAACCTAATCCTATTTTGGCAATTGCATTAATTGCATTGTTTATACCAATGAACAAAGCTCCTTGATTAGGGGAAAATCCTAATGTTGTTCCATATGATGACAAATAAAAAGTTGGGATCAAATAAGCCAATGATTGCAACAATCCACATGAGATATGTAGTAAAAATTTTTTATTCTTTAATACTGAGAAATTAAATAACAGTGTTGAATCACTAATATGCGAAGAAGGATCCGGACAAGCCTTAATCAAATAACTGCAGCTTAGAGTTATAAAAAATCCAATAAGCCCCAATGTTCTTAGTGCCCATTGCCAGCCAATTTTATCAATTAAATATCTCGAAAATGGTCCTAGTGCAAATGCACCAAACCCGGTACCAGAAAATATGATGCCCATTGCAATTCCTCTAGACTTATTAAAATATTGTGGTGCTAGTATAACAGGTGGTAAATAGACTAATGATGATCCAATACCAAATAGTACACCCTGTGTCAATGAAAACTGCCAAATATGACGACAAGACCCTGCTAATACTAAGCCTAACGAAAAAAAAATGGATCCCAAAACCATCATCGTATAAATTGAATAATGTCTCCTCAAATAATTTTGAAAGATTGCAAATGAATAAGTGATCGCTGTTGCTAAAGTACCAATCATCGCAACTTTTGATGGCGATTCACTATATAAAGGGCCATTAATAGACAAGTAAAACTCATAAAATACACCATAGGTAAAGCCAAGTCCGAAGACAATAAAATTTGCCAAGAACCCGGATACCAACACACAAATTGACTGAATTTTGGTAGTTCTTTCATGCTCAGTATGAGCTTCGACTGTCGCAGGGTTTGATATTGTCAACTCAATATCTTGAATTATTTCTGTAGTCATTTTTTTGGGTATTTAGAAGAGCGGCTCGATTATAATGTGTATGTATTGAGAATTGGGGTAAAGACTACGGAGTCAAAGAATCTATCAAAAGACCTATTTTTGTCGAGAAAAAGAGCTGTCCTATAGCCTCACGCCTTCAGTTTGGCTCTTTCATTGCACATACTAGTTCGAGAGCAATGTCGCCTTGCTTGTGAGGAATCTAGGCCTTTTCTTAAAATCCAGGTTAAATATAAAATTTACTAATTTCAACCGTTTTAATGATTAATTGATAAGTGTTCAAAAACGAAGAACATACACTAGTCCCTTGCATTAGTAGAATAGAATATATATTTTTTTTGTCACGAAAGAACAACAAAAACTACATCTTCCTTCTATCAAACCAGACCATTTAAACCCAGTATCAAAAAAAAAAAAGTATCAGATGGAATGTTTAATTCTTCAATTAAATCAGGCCTTCAAAACAAATTTAATTTTCAATTTACCTCACAGTTCTCTAGAATATTAATGCTCACTTGCTGTAATATTGTTGAATTCTCAAAATTATCAATTATCAATTATTGACTTTAAAAAATTGAAAAAAAAAATCGAAAAACCTGAAAGAAACATCGACTTGAATGAACAGAAAATAAGCAATAAAACATATTAGCTTGTCAATTGATCAATCAAAATTTTAATTGAATTAAAATTAAAGGAGTTCAAAAAAATCTTAAAATACTTACTATATAAAATTTTTTCTTCTTGTTATTAGCCATTTAGGGAAGTGGCTGAATTGGATAAATTTATTGGAATGAAAAAATTGAAATTAACAATAACAGAGAAATGAAAAAAATTAATAATGAAATTGATACTGGAATTGGAATCGGTGATCAAAGCAAAGATTAAGATAAAAAATTTTAATATTTGTTTTTGAATAGATAAAATGATTAAAAATTACTTAGGGGCGGTCACAACAGTGGTTAACTGAATACATGGAATTTCAAAAAAATCAATCATAATCAATCTTTCAAAATTTTCATGATAAATGATATAATATATCCAAAATGTCTTTATTGCTAAACATTCAACTTCATCAGCAACAAAACGGATTAATCTTGGTAAGGAAAAAATTTGAGTTATGAAGTTTAAAAACGGAGGAAATGTTTTACGAAAGTAAATAACCAATAAAATATTCAACCTTGAAATTTCAGTTAAAGATAAAGGCTACATTTAATGATTATTTAATAATATTCGTACCTTGGTGGCTATATTGATAATCAAATTAAGCTTGACTATTTTCTGGCTTATTTAAAATACCTGGAGTTGGTTGAGTCAGTTGTAAACTTAGATGTCCTAACGTTACCATCGGTATCATCAATAATGAGTCTTAATTCAAATTTAGAATAATTTCTAAAATATCGGTCCAATATACAGTTCCCACTATATTTTTATCTTTCACTAGTTCTTATAATGAAATATCAGATCCATCTTTAATTTCTATAGCTCTAGCTCTAGTTTTTTTCGTTCTTGTTGTATTGCGGATGTCTTTCTGTAGAACGAAAAGCTATGTAAGAAATCAAAATGTTTTACTCTAAAGGGCGCACTCTCAATTTGTAGTATGAATTATAATCAAGTAAAATATCGAACCGTTTAATTTCAAAATAACCCAACTTTGTGCTTTGTTTTTTAAACATAAGGTCATTCAAATTATTAAAGTTAGATTTACATGGAAATGATAAGCTTGGCAAGATCGGTCTGGAAATGTTAATAGATTGGTTTAACCATAGTTCAATAAATAATTCGACATCTTTGGTAAATTTATCGTAATTCCGACTATTGAAATTTTTATCCCATATGGCGAATAAGTCTAGTATATTTGTATTTTCCCTTCATCGGATTTGTAACAAATTGATTCCGTTCATCATCAAAATAGTATTTTTGGTCTTGTTCTTGTTCTTGAACACATACCGATCTTTATAATTTAAGTTAAAAATTTCTGAACACGTTAATCTTGATATCGGATGTCATTGATAACTGAGTGCTTCAATAAAATATTGTTCACTATGGTTATTTTTCTTATCACTTGATGCCGCAAATATATGAAATTCCCAATGAAACATATGCATGTAAATTTGGGCCGAAATGTATACAAAACTTGGCAGAATTTGATTACTCGGGTATGAAATATCAAATGATTTAGTAGCATTGTTTTGTGGTCACTGATTAGTATTTGCTTATTTAATAACAGATCCTCTTCTCTAACTGAAAAAATACTTTGAACCAAATCACTACCAACTGGACCACAACCACCATTCGGTTTTATGTCAATTGGACTTGTACAATTTGCAATAACATAGCCTCTTTATCCATAATAAAGTGAGTAAACTGTATTACTTTTATCATTATATTTCAGTCTGATATTGATAATACAACTCACACTAGGGTTCAAAGGACTGTATTTAATAAAGTTAGAACTTTTAGTGGATCAATTACAACCTTCAACGGCATTCTCAGTAAAATATACTACAAGTATTCAAATTGTTGCAGTAGGTAGTGTACAAAAAACAAAAAGATCAAAATGCTGATATACTTATGATTTTTTCGGCTCTAATCAAATAGTCCAGGTACACATAAGTAAATAGTTTAAATGCAAAAGCGTCCAACACAGTACATGGCCAAAATTTCGACTGCTCACCGGATGAAGGGCTTAAAATAATCAAGATAGATGAGGAAAAAATTTGGTTATAACAATTGACACTGTGCGATGGCGGAACTCAAACACTTTGTTGGAAACTCAGGCATCGGCACGCAAGATTTGTTAAGTACTAAAGAACTTTGTAAGCCACTACTTATTAATCGAGATTTAAATTATTTTAACGGCAACAAGCAATAACACAATAATTTGGCATACTTATGCTTGAGGAAGATAAAATTACCTTTGTATAAATATTATTGTCGCAGACATGATACCCGCTGAAATGGAGATTGAAAGATATTATTTCCGGATAAAGAATCAGCTTAAAGTAAGCTATATATTAAGACTGAATTTGAAATGCGTAAGAGTTACCATAAAAAAATAGTTCAATTATTTATTATCCGCTGATGGATAGTTTTCAGTTCAATTATTTCAGACTATAGCTCTTGAATATTAAGGATTAAAAAAGATCATTACCTATAGCTGACTAGCCATTGATATGTAGTCTTATCTGCTTGTTTTTCAAAAAATACTTAGTAATTAGATTTCTATATAGAAGGAAACATTGTTTTAGACTAATTGGAGTTATTCCTCTTCAATAAACCATTTCGAAGATATAAGCATTTTATCATTGGTATACCACCAATGGTATTTCTTGTTCAAAGGTCTTCTCCGATGTGCGCTGGCCGAAACGCAACCAAATCAGATTTTCATACATCAATCTTCGAAAATGAAAAATTAATAACATAAAAGAACCCTCCAGGCAAGAATATTATAAAATATAAATTTTGATAATCAAGCATGATAAGAGCTTGGGATAAGGGCGCAATTACTGTGTTCTTTTTTGTCTAACGTTTAATGCGACGTTGGTCGGCCAAAGCCTATATTTTTATTTTTGTGTTTCGGCCGAAACACGGATGTTTACGTTTTCTTAATTTTTTTTTCACAACCTGCCATGTTTCGGAACTAAACGTAACACAAACGTTTTCTTTCAGTTTAGTTTTTTTTGAGTCGATAGTGGCAAAAACATGTTGAGACTATGAGATGTCATAGATAATAATAAATTTTAATAACCCAAAACGATAAAGCATCGACGTTTTTGAAATGAAATTTCCCTGATGAATATTTAACAAAGAAGTGAAAATAAGATGTTTGGAAAAGATTACATTATATGGTATTTGAGACTTTTATAACGTATAGAAAGAAAAGTAAAATGGTAAGTAAATTACTGCTATAAAAATAGTCTGAACCTTGACATAGTTATAGAACAGGTTTATATTGTTTTTGAGCTAAATTTTTGAAAGTATCCAGCAACAACATATAATGTAATTCAATTTCTGTAACAGAAAATATTTTCATACTCTTTCATGTTATACGATTTTTGTTATTGAATAAGAGGCCAAGGTTAGGAGAGCGCCAAAATCTTTTTTTGTTGAATTCGTTATTTAGGTTCAACCATGAGACAGCAACGAAAAGGAAACAATCATCCTCACAAAATTCTCCTTTGGTTTGATTAAGGCTGGTTGTTTTTCGATTAATGTTTAATTTGCTCTAAAATTTTCATGTTGACAGAATCCTTTTAAATTTTGTCATAAGATCTACTAAACATTCCTTTCACTCATTGTATGATTTTGAATGTGTATCTCAGTGTCAGTTTAAGTATGATAAATCTCGTGTAAATAACTTCAAACTAACTGTATTTATACTTTTAATTATATCGAAAGTACTGAGTGTTATATAAAATTCACGTGGAGTTCAAAATTAAACTCATTTTTTTAACCTTCCCATGGTAGGAACTCATCCTTGTTGGGTGTGTCCCACATACTAACCAATATTTTTCTTTCACCCTTCCATGGGAGTCTTCCATGGCTAACTTGATAATTGTCAATTATTACAATATCACCTTCGACCCATTTGTGACTGTAGGCTAGTTCAATAGAAGACTGCAAAACTGTATCTAGATACTGGGTAGAGATGTCTTTACCATCATCAAATTTGATGCTTGTAGTCTTCTTATGACCACCCATTCCGTGCTTAAAATTTCCATAAAAAGTGGCAATACTGTTAAAAAAACATGGAAATTCCTTTCCTTGTCTTGGTTTGTAAATTCGTATGGCTTTGGTATGTTGATGAACTACAAAATTATTATTCTTATCCCATTCGTAATCCGCGCTAACTGTCACTTCAGCTAATTTCCCCGCGATTGTTTTTTGTTGTTCGATATCATCTCGATTCTTATCAATATCTTTTCCAAAACAAAACTTGTCAGACCAACTCGTATTGTTAGAGGTTTCCAAAGGCCAAATTTGTTCCATATAAAGGCCTTTTTTGGCTAGCTCTTTGGTTAAATCCGGTTCTTTATTAAAAACATCATTAAAGAACTCCCCGCCGTGGACAATAGGAGTCTCGCCCCCTTCACCATTTATCTTGGAGCAGACAAAGAACAACTTTGTAGGATATTTAATAAACCTAGAGAATTCATTATGCTGAAATATTATTCTTGAAGGTAGTCCCTCATTAGCTGTGGTTAAAATCTCGTTGATTTCAGTCCTTTGGGCAACCGAACCTTTTTGAACGAAGAATTCATCCCCGCTGTTGATGGAGATTGTTTTAATATACTGTGCAAGGATATCAGGATCATTTCCACCAAGATTTCTTAATACGACAGCACCATGTTTGGATAGCAAATCATTAAAATATCCCTCCTCTGCTCTCTCTTTCAAAAATATTAGTGTTTCCTTCACTGATTCGGAAGGCACCTTCAATTTAAAAGCAATCGGAAAGTCGTTTCCTTGAAATACGTGCTTATTTTCTAATTCAATGTTTTCGAACTCCAACATTTTTAACCGATTAGCGTGCTGTTTATTATTACTTTCAAACTCAAAGTTCCAATGAAATCTATCAATATTTAAGTATCAGTTAACTCTTCACTAGTTTTGTCGCCTTCTCATGGCTAAAAAAAATATTGTAATTCAAGGTGAACGAAGACAGATTTTAATGGTCTAAAAAGCAAGTAGCTGTGCTGTGGTGGCATTCAAAAGCCATAGTTTCCAAACCAAAAATAATCTTACCCTTTTTTTTTCAGTAGCGAAGTATAAAAAATCTATATTTTTGCCAAAATGTGAAGATTATTACCCGTAAATCAATAATAGCTGCCAATTTCGTTAGATTATAGTCTCAACCTTGATTCAATTCAGCAAATTACAATAAATGCTGTTTTCATGATGTTCAAGATATTAGTGAAACTAAATAGACATTACTCCACAAATCTTCTTCCGCCAATTTATTTGGGATAAGATTACACTAAGGGTGCAATAAACTATAACTTATATTTAGGCTGTACGAGAGACCAAAGCAACCTTTAATACAATCTCTTAGTATGAATCTTTGTTTAGATAAGGCCAATAGATAGTAAAATAAAATGTCGTTTTTTTTTAAACACATGCTGCATCTTTTAATATCAGTTCCGTGAACTGTGTCAGATATGAATTAGTGTTGAGTAATTGGAGTATCGATTTCTTATGAGGATAAGGAATATGAACTGATATAAAAAGGAATATTTTAAAACATTGGGAATTATTGTAAAAGAAATATGATTAATAAAATTAGTAATAGCCAATCAGCAGAAAAAATAAGCGGAACCTGTCAGTTTTTTGCTGGGAGTATATCTCTGGCTATGGTGACAATGTCGGCCTCATCTTAAAAGGAATTTCAGCTAACTTGTCATAAAATTTATTTCAACGGAATCAGTCATCTGTTTCCCTACCAAATTTAAGAATGATATTGGCCTCTCATCTTGTTATGACCTAGAATTAATGATAAAATTAGTCAAGCATGTCTGCTAAGTGATATATTAAAAAAATTATTTTTTATAGAATAATATAAAGCAGTAAATAAAATAAGGATTATAAGTAATGAGAACTGCTTTAACATAAGTATGCAAAAAATGAGTGTAATTTTACTACAATTGTACGTCGTAAACCCGGTGAACTACAATTGCATAAAAAATAAAAAACCCCAACATTGTTTGAAAAGGTTTTTGGAATTGTATTTTATTGTTATACCCTGAAAAACACAACAGTTTTATCTTCTTGGAAAACAAAAACATTTTTGCTTCAACGTGATTAGTGACTTAAAGGTTAAATAGTATTTTATTAATAAGTCTATTCGCTATCAATTTTACTTTACATCAATGCTATATGTGTTTCAAGAATATTACTTCAACATTTTGTGTTCTTTTCACAATA
Source organism: Kregervanrija pseudodelftensis (assembly GCA_030580115.1). Lineage (NCBI taxonomy): Eukaryota > Fungi > Ascomycota > Pichiomycetes > Pichiales > Pichiaceae > Kregervanrija > Kregervanrija pseudodelftensis. Next base: position 23,342 of record JAKTSJ010000034.1, read on the forward strand.
ATGGAACAGCCGCACCGTCACCCCTTAGGTCACTACCACCACTGTAAACTAGATAATTTGCATCTTCTGGTGACTCTCTTCTAATAATTTGACCTCTACCAAATAATTTTCTACCATTACCTTCTACTAATTTGACATTATGTCCAAGCTGTTTAAGTTTTTCAATGACCTCATGACCAACACCGGGTTCGACACCGACACAAGTAACATCACGGCTCATTGGACCATCAGATCCCATTCCTTTATCAGTGTTTCTCATATCCGGATGGGCAAACAAAGAAATTCTTGGAGAGTCCAAGGCTTCTTGTGGATCCATTCCAAATAATAACATATTAAAAAAAACTTGAACATGGGCTTGTGGCTGATTATATCCACCCATAACCCCGTAAGTTGCATACAAATCATCTTTGAAGTGGTCAAAAATAGATTCTTTTGTGATCATTCCTGGAATAATTGTATGATAACTTCTTTTACTACCCTCCAAACAGTTCTTACTTTCAGGATTCAGACTAAAATTACCACCTCTATTATGTAGAATAAATCCACGATCAGGAACAATAATACCACTACCAAAACCTTCATAAAGAGAATTAATAAATGAACATGCATTACCTTCATTATCTGTTGCTGTAAAGTAAACGGTGTCCGACTTAAAAATAGCATTTGGAACGGCTAATTCTTTGTTAATAATGGATTTCGATTTATCAAAACATTTAGATCTTTCCTGTAAATATTCTGGGCTCAAAACCTTGGAAATATTTTCTGTTTGATCTATTTGATGTTTGTCTTTAAAAAATTCATGATCATTGACGTAATCTTCAGAATCTCTAAAGCTAATTTTTAGACATTCAATTATTAAATGTAAATATTCGGACGAATTATGTTCGATCTTCTTCAAATTAATAATATTACGCTCGTTTAATGAATTTATTAAACCCAAAGTCATTAAAGCAATAATACCTGAACCATTTGGGGGAATTTCCCATAATTTATGATCCAAAAAGGTATAGCTGATAGGGTCAACAAAGGTAGAAGTGTGATTCGATAAATCTTCTAAGGTAATGGGTGAACCTCTTTTCCTCATCTCTTTAACAATAGATACAGCAACTTCTCCTTTATAAAACCCATCCTTACCCTCGACGGCAATTTTCTTTAAAGTTTCAGCAACGTCTTTATTCATCAAAAATTGACCTCTATTTGGAGCTGTAAAATTATCATTCGGTAAAAATAATTTAAGGTCTTTATTCTTTCTATTTTCCCTAGACAACTTTTCAGTTCCTAAATTCCAAAGCATTTCACTAATTTGGGATATAACATAGCCATTTTCAGCTAAATCAATTGCGGGTTGTAATATTTCGGCAAATGTCACATTACCACTCCCCCAATTTTCATAAGCGTCCCACCAACCAGCAATTGCACCAGGAACTTGAACTTTAAAAATTGAGTCGTCTTTAAGTCTCATATTTGGTAAAATATGATCAGGATTATTCTGTTTAACCCAATCTATATTCAAAGCCGATGCTGAACGACCTGTACCATTCAAACCGTAAACTTTTTTATCTTCGTTTTTGTAAAACAATGCAAAACAGTCACCACCAATTCCGGTAGAAGCTGGCTCCAAAATACATAGACAAGCAGAAATTGCAACACATGCATCAACACAATTACCACCTTTCTCTAAAATCCTAATACCAGCTGAATTAGCCAAGGGTTGGGTGGATGAAACCATTCCTTTGGTAGAATAAACTGTTGATCTTCTAGAATTGGCTGGTTCTTCCATAGGGTTTTTTGTTACTCCTAAAAGAGCGAGATGTGAGCCAATTGAAGGGAATAATTGGAAAAACTGGTTAAATATATAGGAATTCACCTCGAAAAGAAAGAAAAATGATAAGCACTGCAATAATAAACGGAAGTACCGTTTCCGCGATTTGAGGTCGAGGCCGCCATAGTCTTTTTATTGGTTGATTATCGTAAACTTTATCTGTTCATTATGTAATAATAAACATTAAACTCATTACAATTTTTTTTTTTTCCTTTTCTTGAACCACAATTATTTGCAGTAGCTTCTAATGCCTCGTAAAAGAAAATACGTAGCTGATCCCGAAAGAAAGAGAGCTGTTTACAGTTGTGATCGTTGCAAGAAAAAAAAACGTGGTTGTAAAAGGTTTAGAGAGGGAGTGCCGCAGTTCGATAATGTTACACCATGTGAGGAATGTGTCAAATCGGGTTCCAGTTGTTGTACTACAATTCCTAGGAAAAAAAGATCATTCTATTCGGTAAGTGAAAGTTCAAGATATCAATTGAAGTGCCTGATTCGAATTGTTAAAGCAGCATTTCCTGAAAATGATCCAAATAATTTTCATGATATTGAAAAAATCGCAAATGCACTATACGTTTCTCTACCTACAGGCGATGATCCTGAGGTGAGCTCCAGTGACGAAGATGAAAAGGAAGTAAAAGTGTTGAGTTTGGAAAACGGATCAAGCTCTGAGATAAATAAAGAAAAAGAAGAATTAAATAAAGAAATTTTTGATGAATTATCTGAAAAACAGTTAGGGCTTGGAGGAACAGATGGACTATTCAACGTTTTATTAGAGGTTAGTAAAAAAAGTTTATTCAATGAAAAGAACCCCAGAATCTCCAATGAATTAAAAAATTCAGCCAAAGAAGTCCCACAAAATCCTTTATTATTTAATAGAGATATTCAAAAATATTTGATAGTTGACCTAATTCCAGAAGAAGAATTTCAATTTTATACGAATATTTTTTTTGATAAAATTCATGAAAGCTATTATATATTCTCTGAAACAAAGTTTAAACAAAGGCAAACGTTTTTTTTTGAATCCATTTGGAAAGATCCTAAAAATAATGAATTTAACTTTAGTAATGAAGAGATTTGTTCAATTTATTTAGTTTGGATTCTTGGTAGAAATTTTTATGTTTCAAATTTGTTACAGGTAAATAATGAAAATAACAAACGGAGTATGAAGACATTGAATGTTGAAAAATATATTAATGTTATAAATTTATGTTTATCAAACTGTTTCTTTTCGAAAAATTTAGATACTGTTAGAATGCTATACCTAGCAGGACTATATTATTCCACGATCAAAAATAGAGAAGCGGCTTGGCATATTTTAAGTAATTGTTGTCTCAAATGTGTTAGTTTAGGGTTCCATCAAAAATCTGTTGTTAAAAATTTTAACGAATCAATCCAAGAAGAAATTAAAATTGTTTGGTGGTCAAGTTTTCGTCTTCATATGAATAATTGTGCAATTAGAGGACGTTTACCTAATATTTCTCTGTATGAGGTTGATTTAGATTTACCAAAACTCACTGATGTTACAAATTCATTATTTAAGGATACGTACTTTAAATCTGTTGAACTTTTTAAAATCATGTTTAGCATTTTGAAAAATAGAGAATATATTCTCAAAACTAAGCATCCGTGGTCGCTAGATAACATTAGGAATGTTGTCACAATTGGTAACGATTTAACCAATTGGGAAAAAAGTTTAAATTATTTGGTTTACAATTATAAATCAAATCAACCAAAACGATATCAAATAAAATTGCATTTGCAATTTCACTACTTATTTATATCTCTTACTGTCCCTTATCTCCTTTTAATAACTATAAAAGTTAAAAAGACATTACAATCAGATCATTTGTTGGTTGATACATTATGTTATGGGATTAAGGCTGCTGTTGAGGTTATGAACGTTATTTCTTTTTCTGTAAACTGTGGATTTTTTAGTGGCCTACTTTATTATGATATGTTCTACGCTTACAATGCATTGATGGTGCTTTTGTTGGCTTTTACACTACTAAAGGGTAAATCGACCGATATAAAAAGCCCAAACTATAGTATTTTGTTGGAAAAATTATACGAAAAGTTTAATATTACTATTGAAACGATTTTAGAGGTTATTCAAGATATACGAGAAATTAATCGAATTTACGGTTCAAATTCTGTTGGTACTATGAAAGATGCAAGCAAGAATATATATATTTTATTATCATACTTTAAAATGAATAATGAGGAGTTATATTCATCGGGGTTATTAAATTCAAATAGAAATAGAGATACAACCTCGAAGTCAACTAAATTAAGTCGTCCGGACTATAGTGATAGAAATACTGAATCTTTTCCAGTATTATCACCTGAAAACTGTTTTTTTCAAAACATTGATGTCATGAACGCCGAAAATGATTTGTCATCGATGTTTAATTTTGGTTTCAGTGATAATGCTGTTATAGATTGGACTACATTTTTTGGAACTGATAATTGTGCTTTTAGTCCACAATATTAAACTTTATTTTTTTTTTAGATTAAAAGTGGATTTAATTTTAATTATCCGCTTATATTTTTCCGACATTAATTGTTAAAATGAAGCTGTAGATATATTTCAAATTTTTTTTGCATGTGGATAAGGTACTTCCGGATTTTTGGTTTTACATTTTTATGAAACTTTTCAACGACATAGAATGAGTCTAAATCTGCAATACTTGGATGCAGCTTTTAATGATAAACTTTTTTTTGTCTTCTTTTAAATTTTTTCCTTTGCAAGTTAATCAAATATGAAATCAATTGCATATCCTTTATCTAATTTATTTTCAATTTTGGATAATTTTTTGAAAAAGCATTTAAAATCGACAATTTTTAATTCTGTTGAAAAGGTTTTCAAGTATTTGGTTTCAAAATGGTTTTTTATTGGACTTGCCTGCTTTATTGCATTAGCCCATTCATATCCCAATGCAACAGCAAATGTTCATATCGACTATTGGGCAGTTGCAACAATTTTTTTAATTTCGGGAATGTCGATAAATACAAAAGAATTATTTTTAAATATGTGCAATTGGAGAGCTCATATGACCGTTTTGAGTTGCAGTTTTCTAATAACTTCTTCAACTATATTTGGCATTTGCACTGGTATCAAAGCAGCTAATAACGGTAAGATTTCAAACTGGATGTTGGTAGGATTAATTGTTACACATACATGTCCAACTACAGTTGCTTCAAATGTTGTAATGACAAAACAAGCCGATGGAAATGTTGCCTTATGCTTATGTGAAGTAGTAATTGGTAATATGCTAGGTGCATTTATTACACCTGCGCTCTGCCAACTGTATTTTCAAGGGACTTGGCAGTTTGCGAATCCAGCCAATTCATCTGGTGTTGGAGAAGTTTATAAACATGTTGTTAAGCAAATTGGATTGTCAGTTTTTCTTCCAATGTTTGTGGGACAAGTTTTACAGAATACGTTTTCAAAAATAGTTAAGTGGAGTTTAGAAATGTTCATACTTAATAAAGTTGCTACATTTATGCTTTTACTTGTTATGTGGTCATCATTTTGTACGGCATTCAGACAGAATGCATTTACGTCGGTTTCTCATGCATCAATTATAATGATTGTTTTTTTCAATGTTGGAATATACTTATTATTTACAGTGATTTGTTTTTTCTATTCAAGGCCTTCGTTTTTGCTGAAAATATTAGCAGAACCACCCTGTAAAGAGTCAACATTTACATATCAGTGGAGTTATAAAATTTTGAAACCATTTTATTATAGTAGAACTGATACTGTTACAATTATGTTATGTGGGCCAGCTAAAACTGCTGCTTTAGGGGTTTCACTAATAACTTCTCAATATGGTTTGAACGATTCTGAATTAGGAAAGCTATTAGTCCCATTGGTTTTATATCAAGCTGAACAAGTTTTTTGTGCTGGTTTATTGACTTCTTTCATGAAAAAATGGGTTCATGCTGAAGATGAAGAATCCGGATCTGATATTGAGCTTGATGTTGACGGCATTGGACCGATAGAACCAGATAAATTAACCGTGTAACTATTAATATTAGGAATAATAATATAATAATAGAAATGATAATAATAGAAGTAATAATAAAAATACATTAAATTATATCAAAGTACAGGTATATCTATCTTTCAATAGATTCCTTTCCCATATAAGCAACAATTAAGTGATTGAGAAAACCATTTAGCGAAATAAGCGATTGGTTCAATATCTTTCTGATCTGCCTACCTATTAAAGATACGCTCTTACTTTGATATAGCGGATGTGGTGCATCCGATGTGAGAAATTGAGTAGAAAAGATCGACGTTTTTTTTATTCATTTTTCCTTATCAATGGAAACACCTTTATCACTGTAAGATAAATCAAAAAAAAAATCAAAATACATCATTTTATACTGACTATGTATCACATCTTTTTTAACCGACTGTCTTTTGTGCATCGGCCAAAACATGTTAGGTTTTTCCTATACCGTAGTGTACATTCCAAAACACAGATCTACAATTTTTTTTACCACTCATGGTTCGAACAAAGAACTAATTCTTAGCAATTTAAACCTGTTGCTGTACTATTTAGTGTAGTAGTATCAACGAGTAAATTTCTCGTTGTCAAACTCAAATAATTGTTGACTAGCAAATCAATTGGCAAAACCTTATCTATTTAATCCGTGAAACACGGTAATTGCCTCATTAAGAGATCTAGTGAGAAGATTAATTACATCTGATTTATGGAACTACGTTTGTCAATAGCTAATATTGATGAAAACTATATAGGTAGAGGTATTATGGGTAAGTTTATTCAATGAACCATTGCATTTAGTGAAGGTATAACAAAGAATTTGATTTACAGCTTTGAAAAATCAATACTATTGACAAATTTGAAACCTTTAATGATAACTATGTAGTCGATTAAAGAATATTTTGCAATCTATATCGTGACGCGGGTAAATATTATGAAAGGATTGGTTTCAAAGAATTTAGAGAATTTTTTAGATTGTTAGCCGATTCGTTAAGCTTATCTGAAAAATCAGCCAAATTTTTTTTATAATACATTAGGAAAGATTATTACTTGAATAAAATTGATAGGTACACAGGACAATCTTGTAAAAAATAATTGTACCCTTTAATTGGCTATGCATGTATTCTCTGAGTTCTGGTTAATCGTGTCATTATCGTTTCATTATCTTTAAACAACTCAGTCTGTTGCAGGTTTTCAGGTTCATATCTAATGGTGTGTTCTCTTTATAAAGTACGGAACAATATGACTCGGTCAACAGAAACAAAAAATATGTGCAAATTTCTAATAGAAAATATGAAATGGGATATATAATTTTTTGTTCGAATCAAATTCAACTATCCTAGTTGATCCATCAATGTCTGCAAAGACATGCAATTGGTCCCCTTACTTTTTCCCTATCAAATGGTCCACATTTCCATGGTTAATCTCATTAAAATGTTTTATTTAGAATAATGAATCTAATATTTGAGTGTCTGCTGCATCCACACCCAAAAAAGTGCCCTTCATTGTTGGTGAAGGACCAAACTCCGAAGTTTCTTCCATCCAAGATGTGGAAATGATTGATTTTTTGGGTTTAATAAATTGCCAATATGATGACTTCTCCTCAAATGAAGTCGAAACTCAGAGATATTTTAACTTTATGAAGCCTGGAGATATATTTGAGTTTGATAAAAACTAGGAATTGGAAAGGTCAGATTTATGCCATACGCCTATGTTTGCTCTATATACGGTTTGTTCTTCATTTTTATTAACACAAATTAGCACAAATTTAATTCAAATAAGAAGATCTGCCTAATTCTTTTTTTGGTACCAATCATTTGTTTCAAAACTTCATCAAATTCTAAAAACAAATTATTCATGGTTTGTTTGTTCTTGTTTTAGAATTAATACAGCCTTCAATATTTTTGGAAAACATTTTAGATGATATCACCTGGAGGTTGTTTTGAATTTTGTTAATTCATAAATATATATTAAATGTTGAGAATCTAATCCCATACACAGTGTTATTTTACGCATAGTATTATCATAATGCCAAGTGATAAATTCAGGACAAACACCCTAAATATCTTTTTTTTTTTATTTTAGTAACTTGTGATATATACAAACATGAATAGCAGTAATAAACTACATCGGGTTGGCGCTGTTTACCTTTAGCAAATCAATCAAGCATCCATATCATACGATAAGTAATATATGTTCGGTATTTAGTATGAAGCAAATAGTTTCATATACGTGTAGTTCGTTTATTTTTTTGGCGGATCAGTAAATTATTTTTTGATGATGATGATGATGACAGTTATACTCTGCTACAACTTTCAACAATTTTAAACCTGGATATCATATTTTCCTTGTATAAGTGCATGAACTTCTAAATCTTGAGTTCACGTCCCAGTCCCCTTACTCGTCTTTATAGGAAAATCCATAAGTGACCCATGGTTTTAAGTACACATGCTTGGCTTAGGTGCTATTAAAAAAAGGGGCAACAAATTGAATTAATCCGTGTGAAAACCTCACTCAATATTTCAGATGGGAATTTTGTAATTTTTATCTAAAAGAGAGGCTCATCGCCCCTTGTTCGGATCTTTATCGTCACTTTCTTTCTTCTTGCTTTAGTAAAAACAATATTTCACAATGTCGAATCCCACTATTAATAACAATTCTGGTGTTACGCCACTTAATGATGATTACAGTTTAGAGGATGTCGACCGGTATATAGAAGAGATTAAATACCAGCAAACAGAATTTATCACAAATTCTTCAAAAGCACTTGCTGAAGATTTACAGATAGCCAATGCACTAAAGAGGCAGAAGATGAATGAAGAGATAGGACCGCCCGCATGGTTTGTTAGTTTTGAAAGAAGATTCAACCAAAGCATGACTGGCCTTAAAGGGGAGTTGAATGAGTTGAAAAAGGATGTGGGTGAGTTGAAAAAGGATGTGGGTGAGTTGAAAAAGGATGTGGGTGAGTTGAAAAAGGATGTGGGTGAGTTGAAAGCAGGCTCTAAGGCGCTAGATGCAAGAATGACGTATATAGACGCCAAACACTTCAATGAACTAAAGAGGAATCGAGGCGATCCAATAAGTTCGATAATGTTCTTGGATGGTACGATGCCTGGAGCTCATTTGCGGGAAGTTAAGAATATTGAGGATGTTGACAAGATTAGCAAAAGAGATATGCTTGAATATCTAAGAGGTTACAGGGTTTCTTTTAATACGAATGAATCGGCTGTCAGCTTGAGATTCAAATTAAGAGACGCCTTGGGTCTTTCATCCGCATATGATCTAAGTTTTGAATTTCGTGATATCCGAAGGGAACAATAGAAATGATAAAGTAATCCTGACAATCTGTATCTAAAATTCGTTATATACAGTTTGGCAAAAGTTGGATTTAAGTATAGCGCCATCCAAGAACATTATTGGATTTTTTGGGTCACTACGATCCCTTTTCAATTTATTGAAGTATTTAGCGTTGTCCTTGCATCTATTTGTTTTGTCCCTGATTTCAGGTCATTAACGTCTTTTTCACTTCATTCATTCCCTTTTGAAGACAGCCATGCTTTGGTTGAATCTTCGTTCAAAACTAACGAACCACGCACCCGGTCCTATCTCTGAACTTCATGATAACTGGAGGGTGATAATAGAATTAAAAAGCTTAAGAAAGTAACTTTGCTAAGCTATATATAACTAATATTAGATTGGTTATTCTGTAAAATAAACAAAATAAATACATAGGAAATGAAATTAAAACTGCAAAACTTGAAGTTATTTCACGTTAGCAAAGATAGCACACAATACAAATATCAAGAATAAAATTTTATCAGGTAGATATTTAAAATCTAATTATTATGATTCTTCAAAATTCTGTTGTTGGGTCATTTTTTATAATTTTATATTAAATACTCCTCCCTTTCTTGATTATTGTAGATAATCAATAAAGCTTACTATGATTTAAAAAGAACTGTGATCTAAATTTTATAATTCAAGAAGCAATGTTAATATAGGTAAATTTTCAATCGAAATTCATTTTTTATCAATTCATAGAATTTTAGAAAACGTTACTGAATTAAAGTTTTTCTTAAAAAGTGTTTGCAAAGATGTATCAATCAATATTATATCGTTGTGCCAACATTTAACACTCTTGCCAATATTTTTAAAGTCAAAACATGCAAATATACAGCTTTAACTGAGAGTGATAGAACTGAATAATATCATCATTATATCATGGATGAAGGTGAATCAAAATTGAACACAGAAATGATAACAATTTGTTTACGGTGGCAAAACATAAACTAATGCCGGTGATTATTGGTACTAGTCTTTTAATTAATACTTCTTATCTTTTAGTTTCTTGTCATATGAACGGAGCCGCCTAACTGAGAGACTTTTTTTATCGCTTTAAACTTTTGTAATCCACCAATTTTTTTTAAATAAAATTTTTTATAGTTAAACCATAATTAAAGTTATGGGTAATATTATCGTTAAATAATGTAACTGTGATTCACCTAACTTAAAGAAGAGAACTGATTTTAACAATCATTTTGAAGTCGCTGATGTCCCATTCAGTACAGGATTACCAATTAATGAATTTGTGAATGTGGAGGCCAATAATGCATTGGCGAACAGATGGGTTTGGCGCACAATCATCTAGTTAATCAGGAAAACCATGTTTTTGCTTGATTAGAAACTGTTATAAGAAAATCGGCTACACCTGATTTATGGAATCTATCTTCCACAATGGTTAATACCTATGAAAACTATAGAGGTATTATGAATAAATTGATTGAGTGGACCATTTCATTCTATGAAGGTTATGACAGTAAAATTGATTTAGGGCCTGGAAAATTGATGCCATCAAAAATTCTGAAAGTTTTATCGATAAATATATAGTCGATAAAAAAATATATTGGAATCTTTATAATGGAGTGGGTGAATATTATAATAACTTTGGTTTCAAGAAATTTAAAAACCTGAAGTAGCTAAAAAACAAACCAGTTAAAGAAATGATTGAAGGCTTCAATGTCGATGGGTTTGATTAAAAGAAGGACTTGAAGAATTTGTAACTTGGAATAATGTTCATGAATTGTACCTGAGGGATGAATAAATGGCTTCCAAATCATAAAAATATAATAATAGAATTGATAAAAATAAAAATAATAATAAAAAATACATTAAAGTATATCAAAGTCTGGAAATATATATCGTTCAATAGAATCCTTTCTCATGTAAGCAACAATTAAGTGATTGAGAAAACCATTTAGCGAAATAAGCGATTGGTTCAATATCGTTCTGATCTGCCTACCTATTAAAGATACGCTCTCACTTTGATATAGCGGATGTGGTACATCCGATGGGAGAAATTAAGTAAAAACCCTACTTTTTTTTTTTCATTTTCCCTTATCAGCGGAAACACCTTTACCGCTGTAAGATAAAGCAAAGAAAAATGGGGATAAGGGCATTAAATTAAACCAGTTTACGTTGTTTTATATTGACTATGTGTTACTATTCTGATGCCTATAAAGAGCAAGGTGTTTGGAACCCAATTTTGATACTTACTCATAAATTTGTTTTGTTTAACCAGTAAATTTTAATTCCACCGATAACAATATGTTGCCGAAAAATACTAAGAAAGATACTGTTATGATAACAAAAGAGGAACAAGGGGAGCTGAATAATGACATATCGTCAAGTTATACAACAGAACAGCAATTAAAAATGGATAGAAAACTGAAATGGAAAATTGATCTTAGAATTATGCCATTTTTTATTGCCGTTTACTTATTTCAATTTTTGGATAAAACATTAATTAATTATGCAGCCGTTATGGGTATCAAAAAAAATTTAAAAGGTAATGATTTTAGCAATTTGGGTACAATTTTTTATGTTGGATTTTTAGCTGCTGAACCGTTATCTGGTTATTTAATTCAAAAATTATCAGTTTCAAAATTTTTAGGTGCTAACGTTTGTATTTGGGGTATGATTGTTAGTTTCCATGCATGTACCACAGGTTATGCGGGTTTGATGGTTATTAGAGTGCTATTAGGTATATTTGAAGCCTCGGTTGCTGGCTGTTTGGTTATTGTTGGAGGTATGTGGTGGACAAAACCTGAACAATCCAGAAGAATTTGTTTATGGTATATGCAAGTTGGTGTTGCACAAATTATTGGATCTGTGATGTCATTTGGATTTCAACACGTTCATTCAACAATAGTTAAAAGTTGGCAAATCATGTTTATTTTTATGGGTATCTTGACCTTTTTGTTAGGAATTGGAATAATTGTATTTCTTCCTGACAATCCACTAAAATGTAATTTTTTAACAAATGTTGAAAAAGATATTGTCATTGAACATATTAGAGAAAATCAAGCAGGTATGGAAAATAAAGTTTATAAATTTTATCAGGTTAAAGAACTTTTATATAAAGATAAACAAACTTGGTTACTATTTTTAATTATTTTATTATCATCTGTTGATAACGGTGCTGTTACTAATTTTTCAACAACTTTAATCCAGTCATTTGGTTTTTCAAATGAAATTTCAGCGTTGATTCAAATCCCAAGCGGAATAATTTCCATTATTTCAACAATTTTATGTTGTTATGTTACAAGTTATATTGGAAACAGGTCATTTATGATTGCATTTGTTACATTGCCAACAATTTTGGGAGCATGTTTATATATGGGTTTGAACGCTGATTATAAAGTTGGTAAATTGTTTGGGATTTATTTTTTAAGTTTCAATGCTGCAGTTATTGCTGCAGTTTACAACTGGAATTCATCAAACACTTCTGGTTATACCAAACGTGTTACTAGAAATGTCCTAACATTGATAGGATTTTGCATTGGTAATTTGATTGGTCCGCAATTATTTCAAAGTAACGATGCTCCTAATTATCTTCCTGCCAAAATAGCCTTGGTTGTTCTATTAGGTTTGGTTTTCATTTTGGCAATTATTTTGAGATATGTTGTTTATTTTGAAAACAAGCGTCGTGAAAAAGTTTGTGAGTCTTTAACACCAGAAGAGCGCAACCGTGATGTTACATTTCTTGACTTAACAGATATTGAGAATATTAATTTTAGATACGTGAACTAAATTTTATTGTTTAGTCTGTATTCGTTCCATTTTTTATCTTTATAGTTTTGCTTTTAATTTTGAGTTTGTCTTGAAGTCCATTTTTATTTTATACAACTACTATCTTCATTCATTAATTTGTAGCTTCATACTGGAAATACACCATGGAATTTCTTCTAGAACAACATCAAATCAAAATTATGTGATTACAGCTACATAAACCAAAAATCAGGGTCTAATAATACAATGCATTATTTTGATTTGGTTTGTTAGCTGAAGGTATCAAACATACTAGATATGCTATATAATCAATAAGCCTGCTAAAATTGATTTTTTGATGTATTTAAAAAATTAGTTTCATTATAAAATCTTTATCCTAATATATTTACAACAATCTATATGTTGTAATGCAACAATATGATAGGCTTAGTTTAGGCCTGCCTGATGAACAATCCCACTAAACTAATGTTATACTATCACGGTTATACAAACATAAAGGAAACAATTTAGGCAGTTGAAGAGATCCAAAATAATTAAAAACCTGGATTAATCAGTAAATAACGGTACGTTCTTGGGAGCCCAATCAAGGAAAAATAATAATGACAAAAAAATTAATTCCGAAAGTATTCAATGTATTTATTAGCTTTAAAATAACTTTCTATTTTGGATTCTTAGAAAGGTCTCTGCTGAATACAATCCGCAAACTGAAACTGGTCTCCATAAAAAAAATCCAAGAATTCTCTCCACCCTGCTTCATCCAAAATATCACAAGAGTTCTCATCTAAAATGGTGCCGCCTCTTTTCAGCGTATTGATTGAACTATTCATCATGGGCTCATCACAATAATTTTCTTCCACAACGGCCAACGGTTTGCATTTTGCACGCAAATACTGTGACTTTCCAACGCTTGGAACATCCAGCGATTCTCCAAACGACTGTTTACTATTAACAGGACCTCGATATACAATTCTTAATTCCTTTAAAAAATTTCTTAAGGAAATTTGCTCAACTTGCAACGATTCAACTCTGCTACGTCCATTTGTTACAGATTCCTCATGTATCTTAACTGCACTCACAAGTTGATGCATTTTCTTTATCACTGACAAGCCTACATTTGCCGTAAAGTGCGTCGACTCTAGCTTAGAAATTGTCGGTAACACCTGTTCAACCAAATCCAATTTATATTTTGAATTATAGACTGGGTCAGAAAGTTCAATCGAATTATCATGGAAAGTAAGCATGTCAATTAAAAGGAACATACAAGAAGTAATTATATGATGTATAACTATCCAATGAGAATGAAAGTATGAAGGAACGGAAAGTTCACTATTCCTCAACTGCTGGGTTGCTAAATACAAACATTTATATCGGTATTTTCTTTTCCATTCTTCTCTCCCAACAATTGGAAGAAGTCTCCTTCCAATATCTAACAGCTCCTCATTTAGTGATGACAGTAATAGAAGTTTCGAATATGCGTAGTTCAATGGTTCCATAGTTTTGGCGTACTCTGACTCGAAGTTAGGTTGGTTGACACCAACTTCTTGCTCAAAAATTTGTAAATACTTGGCTCTTAAGCTGGAGAATTCAACAAAATAGTGATTTAAAGATCTAAAAGACACATGATTTTCCCAACTTGCTTTTTTCAATTTGGCAAGTTCATACATCATCCTTTGATAAATACATGTGGGAAAACATTTTGAATCGATTACCAAGTCCAAAACAGATCTATTACAATTTTCGATCTCATTCCTGTTAAGGGGATATTTTCCAAGTAATTGATCATTAGTAATTAGCTTGGGAAAGACAAAGCTATCCTTTGTTATATTTACTTTTCTCAGGGTCTCTGCACTAGTCAACCAGTCAATAATACATATAGTAAACCATAATCTCTTACCAACTTCCTTAGGGTAGTCCACAACTAAATAATCTGATTCTACTTCTTCAATATTGTCCAACTTCATTATGCGTCCCAATCCGACTACTATTTTTAGCATAAAATTATCCAGCTGGGTTTTTCCAAACGCATGAAAGCATACACTCATGCAGCAATATATTTGCAAGCTACGAATATCCGGTGTTTTCAAAAATTCTGCCTTAAGTAAACAATCCAACGAAGCATTAAAAAACAGTTGAGGAATCAATTTTAAGTCATCTTCTGAATAGCAGAAATCGGGATTTTCTGAAAGAATACTATGCCCAAAGTATACTCCTATACAAATATTGATATAATAAAGAGACATCCAAAAATAGTAGTCCCTGCAGCTTAGTTCCAGCAGTCGATTGTGCTTAGTATATAGCAAGCAATTGCGATCTTCATTAGCATAGTCGTCCCAAAAATTATCGTGATCAATCATAAATAACTCTGGCACAATTCCTTGGTGAATAAAAGTCGCATATTTGGCTGAAAACAAGCATATTTGGTTTGAAGAAGACTTAGTTAACTTGGAAATCAACCGTGACAACTCTTTATCAAAATTAACCCAATTAGTATTATTAGGGACTTCTTTCAAATTCAACAAGTTATCAAGTTTACTTATCCCATGAGTCAAGTACTGCACAGAGTTTTTATACGACTGAATATCGTCATCCGCAATCAATGAATTAATTGTTGAGGTAGCCAAATGAGTTTTCTTGGCTCTTGGTTTTTTGGTCAAAACAACCACTTCTCTTTGGCAAATGTCTGCTTCATTTCTATTAGTGCACTGAGTACATGGAATTGTCTTCGAACATTTGACCTTTCTTCTTTTGCATTCGGTACAACTTAAAGGTTTTCGGCGAGCTAACCTCATCGGTGTAAATTCCTCTGTCTGATTATTTTGCATTTGTAGGAAAAAAAAAGTATGAATAGTAGATTGGATAGCGTAGAATTAAGTAAACAACATATGATAGGTGTTAAGAATGTCTGTATCTATATACTTCTTCAATCTTTTTAACTGTTTATTCAGAAAAGGAACAAGAAAAAGTATTCGCACCGTCGTTATTTAATTTCACCATGCAAACCAATGTGAAGCCAACTGTTTTTGGAAATGTTATTGACCTTCTGGAAAGCAACAATTATCCATATTCAAGTTGCAATACATGTCCTCAGGCCTTGAATTGCTGATGATATTTAAAATATGAGCTGTGATTATTGTTATCTTTTGTTTTCCTGTCTCACGTCTATATTTCATCTTTATTTTTACTACTGGCATTTTTTAAAGCATATGTGTAAATCAATATGCTGAACTTGTTAATAAAGCATAAATTGTTTAAAAAGTTTTTACTTCCTGAAACTAGGTTTTCTGTAAAATGGGATACGAAATTTTACTTATACCATCTCACCAGTTACTTTTATTGCATGTGGGAAACATTTCTAGAGATTGTCCTGGTTTCTAGGTAGAATGATAAATTTGGTTACGATATACAATCACTTTTTAGTTAGTTTTGGCTATGGACTTGTATAAATATCTTGGATTTAAAGATACGATCGTGCGAAGACATTAACTACATAAGCTGCAAAACTGAAGAGTACTATCTTTTTTATTAAGTGAGGTCAGGGAGATATAAAAGGGAAAGCGACATGTGTTGCTATGATGTATGGAGTATCTAAATTTTAGTAAAACTTTTAATCTGTTCGCCATAAAAATTAGATATAATTTCAAGAAATATAATAGTCAGAAAACGTTTTCAAAATTGGCTTCATACAGTTGAGAGAAAAATTTCCATATCTCGGACAACAGTGAAAATACATTAAATTTTTAACTAAATAATAAAAATGTCTTATATATCCAATTGAATTATTAAATAGAGAATGTGGATTATGAGTATTAACCCATTGAAATTTATATTAATTTCAATTGATATACATAACTTAGAGATAGGAACAAATTTTTTTTCAAAACAGTGTACACTTTTTTAAGTGCCAAACCAATTTGTAAGGAAGTATTTTAAGTATGGGAGCCTAAAAAGAAACCAAGGTAAAATTCAGTTTAAATCGTAAATATTGAAAGATAAATACAAAAAATTGGTAGGAAAAGAAACTTCGCTAAAAAAATCAACACACTCATTTGTTATAAAACAAACTTTTCACCAACATTCATTAGATGTTGAGTGCATCATGGAATCTCCAAAATATTTCAAGATTTCGAATACAAATCTTGGAATCTTGAAAATACTTTAAAATTTCGAATCTATCGGAATTGAAACGTTTACCAAATCAAAAGAATCGCTAGTTGGAATGCCTTCATCATATGGCGAATCTCCAAACTCAGAATTAATACGCTCTAAACTGTAGCCTTTAGTTTCAACCCAAATAAACCAAATAATTCCCAAAAACAACACATCATATCCAGCATTAATAATATAAAACTTCCATCCAACACTGTTCATAGCAATTGAAAGAACAAAAGCACCCAATAAACCAAACCCACAGTTCCAGAATCTGAAAAAACTGGCTCCAACTGCCCTCAATCTAGTAGGAAAAATTTCGGATGGGTATAACTGGTTCAACGGGGTGAAACAAAAATTGTAAAAGCCGTTGAATAGAAACATCCAAAAAATTGTTGCATACTGTGCAGAATGATTATCAGTTGATTCCCCATATTTTTTGATGAATCCACCAAGAATAAAAAAGCAAATAATCATTCCTGTTAGCGCACCCAATGCCTGATTTTTTCTGCCAAAGCGGTCAAAAAAATAGGCACCACAAACAGAAGCCACAAGATTCCAACAAGAACTAATCAAATTGATTTGGAGTAGCTTTTGGGAACCGACTATTCCAGCCTGTTTCAAAAGAACGGTCAAATAGTAAGAACCAACGGATGAACCACCCATTTCTAATAGCCATGCCAAAGAAACGATAATAATTAATCTTTTTATCATTGGCTTCGTCATGCTGAACAACTCCAACCACTTGCCTTTCATATCTTTATCTTCGCAACTAATTTCTTCTTCAATTTTAGAAACCATTAATTCCGCTTCTTCTTTAGAAACCTGGTTCACAATCTGGAACACTTCAGAAGCGTATTCCGGCTGTCCCTGTGCTAGCATCCATCTTGGGGATTCCGGAATTATTGGAAGCAGAATTAAAGTTAATAGTGAAGGAATAACTTGAAGAATGGCAGGTAATCTCCAGGCCCAAGTACCTTTGATATTGACGCATCCATAAACAACTGCAGAAGCGATTATAGCTCCAGCATTAAACATGGTGAAATATATACCAACTAAAAACCCTCTCTGGCCGTCAGGCGCAATTTCCGCGACTAACAATGGGCAAGCACCACAGGCATTACCAATACCAAAACCAAGGACAATACGAGCAACCACAAACATAGCAATATTTTGAGCTGCAGTCCGTAAGAGGATTCCCACAAACACAATAATTGTAGATATATAGATGGCCTTCTTACGACCAAAATTATCCGATAAATAAGACATAAGTGAGCAAGAAAGAATTTCACCCATCCACATTGCAGCGTTAAGTAAACCAGTGGTTACTGGATTCAAGTCAAAATAACCAGTAAACTGATCGATCGCTATTAAACCAGACATCATCATTGAATCATAGCCCATAGTAGCACAATTAACAATTGCACAGCAAACAAGGACCAGCAATAAGGTGTTCTTTGAACGTGGGCAGAATTTTGGTATGTTCTTATATTCTTGCATGTTGATTGACAGGCTGTCTCTTGTAATTATTTCCTCTTCTTTTAGAGGTGTTGAGTCTAATTAACAAAAGGATACTCATCTAATTTATAACACAAAATCAGAAGTTGAAAAACTAGCTAGTTTATCAAAAGAGCTTTTTAGGAATCATTCAAAAGTCGACCATGATAAGAGTTCAATAACATCGCCTTCACCGTATTATTTGTTGTTTAACGACCTCGATGTGTACATCGGCCGTAGCACAACCGAAACCGATTTTTATGTTTCAATCGCTAACGAAAAATATTCAAACAGTGTATAACACAAACGAACCTTGTAGGCATGAATACTGTGAATTTCAGTAATCAACCATGATAAGAGCTCAAAACTTGTAATAAGATGGCAATCACTGTACTGTCTCTTGTTCATATGTCTTCTGCGATGTGCGCCGGCCGAAACACAACCTAGGCAGTTTTTCATCTATCAATCTTTGAAGAAGAATCATCGAATAATTGATTAGAGAAAAGAACCTTTTGGCACGAATATTATCAACTTCAATAACCAACCACGATAAGAGGTCAAAACTTGTAATAAGATGGGGAACCACTATGTTATTTCTTGTCTGAACGTCCAATATGACGTGGGTCGGCTAAAGCCTACATTTTTTACTATTTGTGTTTCGGCCGAAACACAAATGTTCACATTCCTTTAATGTTTTTTCTCACTCGGCCATTTACCGGTACTGAACAGATCCTCAAACATTTCTGTCAGATCTAGTTTTTTTTTTGAGTCGATAGTACTAAAAGCATGTTGAATTCCATTAAATAGACCACAAAGGTAATGTTTTGCTTTTCGTTTTTCATATAGTCATATAAAGTAATATTTTCACATTTTACAAACAGAAAATTTACGGTACTTAAATACTTGTCTTTAAACAACAATTTCCAAAATTATGACAAAGGAGAAAATAATTGATATTGATGAAGCTTTAGCTCAGCTCTCTTTGAGTGAGAAAGTAAAATTGACCTCAGGTCAAGATGCGTGGAGTACAGCCCCTGTTCCACGCCTGGGAATCCCATCCGTAAGAGTTAGTGATGGTCCAAGCGGTGTTCGAGGTACTAAATTTTTCAACAATGTTCCAACAGCTTGTTTGCCATCAGGAGCTGCTTTGGCTGGATGTTGGAACAAAGATTTAATGTATAAGGTTGGTAAGGTTAATGGACAGCAAGCAAGAGCGAAAGGGGTTTCAATCTTACTTGGGCCTAATATCAACTCTTTTAGGTCTCCTGTTTGTGGTCGTTCTTTTGAAACATTTGGTGAAGATCCATTTTTATCAGGACATATGTCAGCACAATATTGCAAAGGTCTTCATAGCGAAAAAATTGGATTTTGCCCAAAACATCTTGTTTGCAATGATAAGGAAGAATATAGAATGACGTTGAATGTTGTTGTTTCTGAGAGGGCTCTAAGAGAAATTTACTTGATGCCATTCATGATTACCCAAAAAGAGGCCAATCCAATTCTTTATATGACTTCATATTCGAAACTTAATGGCAAATTTTGTAGCGAAAACTCTCATTTGATGAAGGACATCGTTAGAAATGAATGGGGTTTCAAAGGTGCTTTTGTTTCCGATTGGTATGGTACAGCATCCAATGCAGATTCTCTCAATGCGGGTTTATCTTTGGAAATGCCCGGTCCTAGTATTTGGCGTGGTAAGCTAACTCACTACTCTTTATTCCATAACACTGTTACCGAAGAAACTTTAGATCAATTGGTAAGACAAGTCCTTGAAGTCGTGAAAGTCGCCCAAAAATCTGGCATTCCTGAAAATGCTTTGGAAGGCATGAGAGATGATGAAGAGACTACTGCTATTTTGAAACAATCTGCTTTAGAAGCAATTGTTCTACTAAAAAATGAGAACATTTTGCCTTTAAAAAAAAATAAAAAAGTTTTATTAATTGGGGAAGCTGCTATTGTCCCAACATATTCTAGTGGTGGTTGTGCTCATGTTGTTCCATATAGAGCCATTTCTCCTTATCAAGGATTTGTCTCCAAAGTAGGTCAAGAATTAATTGAATATGAAATGGGAGCTCCAAACCGGAAAACCTTTCCATCATTTACTGTTTTTGCCGAAGACAATTCTAATCCAACACCAATATATTACGCTGTTTATGATGATCCAAGAACGGTTAAAAATCGTAAACCTGTGAATCAGGAGTGGATATCTGATATTGATGCTATTTTAGGTGACTTTGATCCCAAGCGACTTAGGGACGCTGAACAACTCTATGCATTATTTAAGGTCAAATTGAGAGTCCCAGAATCGGGAAAATACTGTATTCACTTGAAAGTTTCGGGTTTGGCAAGAATTTTTTTGGACAATAAATTTGTTGCCGTCAATGATCAGATTCACAAAGTAAGTGGTGCATTTGGTTCAGATGCTCCAGAACTGTATGTTGATGTTGAGCTGTCCAGCGAAAAAACACATATTTTAGAAATTGACTTTGAAAGTACCATCGGTATATCATCTTTTATCACAAGCTATGGATATGTATTAAGCGGCATCACGAAATCGTTGGATATTAAAAAAATGATTGAAAAAGCTGCTGAGCATGCTGCTTCTTATGATCAGGTTGTTGTCATCACCGGTTTGAATAAAGATTTTGAAGTTGAAGGTCTGGATAGGGAAAATATGGAGTTCCCACCTTATCAGAATGAATTAGTTGAAGCAATCTTGGAAAAGAATAAGAATACTGTTGTCGTTGTTGAGTCAGGCACCCCATTAACTATTTCATGGGCTGATAAGGCCCCTGCTATTATTCGATCTTCGTATTTAGGAAATGAGCTAGGAAATGCCTTGGCTGATGTTATTTATGGTGATTATAATCCAAGCGGTAAACTTACTTTTACCTGGCCTAAGAGATATGAGGATCACCCGACATTTCTATTTAATAAAGTCGATGCCAATTATAATCTTAGATATGGTGAGGATATTTTTGCAGGTTACAGGTACTTTGATTCTAAAGATATTGACCCATTGTTTCCGTTTGGATATGGTTTATCATATACTAGCTTTGAAATTTCGGACTTATGTATCAATAATATGGATGAAAGTGACGGCCTAATTACTTTCAGTGTTCAGATTCGTAACTCTGGTGCAATGAAAGGAGCTGAAGTAATTCAGGGATATGTTAGTTTTAAATCTAACACAGTTCCAAGAGCTCTAAAGGAGCTAAAAGCATTTGAGAAAGTTGAGTTGGAGGCTGGTGAGACTAAAACAATCAATATATCAATGGATATCAAGTATGCCTGCTCTTTTTACAATGAAATGATTAATAAATGGACAATTGAAAAAGGATTATACAAGCTGTTGGTTGGAACTTCTTCAAGAGATCCTAAATTTCTCAAAGGATCTTTTGAAATTAAATCTACGAGACACTGGTCTGGTCTATAATTTCAATAACTATGGCACTATTTTTTAACTTTGATAGAGACACTTAATCTTAAAATTTAAAATAATGCGTTTTTCTTTTTAAATTTGGATTTGTAGAAAGTAAATTAATTTTTGGTAAATAGTTTTGTATCATTTTTTGAGTCTTCATAGATGTTATGTTAGCATTTAATATAGTTATCTTTCATTAATTACACAAGTTGCGGAGCAATATTTACTAAATCACGACGTTGAAAATTATATTTTAATAATAAAGAGATTCACGATCAAAAAAAAATTAGTTCCGAAGGTATTCAATGTATTTATTAGTTTTCAATAACTTTCTTAAGTCGAATTTTTAAAAAGGTCTCTGCTGCATAAAATCCGCAAGCTGAAACTAATCTCCATAAAAAAAATCCAAGAATTCTCTCCATCCTGATTCATCTAAAATATCACAAAAATTCGCATCTAAAACGGTGCCGCCTCTTTTCAGTGTATTCTTTGAACTATTCATCATGGGCTCATCACAATAATTTTCTTCCCCAATGGCTAACGGGTTGACCTTTGCACGCAAATACTGTGGCTTTCCAACGCTTGGAATATCCAGCGATTCTCCAAACGACTGTTTACTATTAACAGGACCTCGATATACAATTCTTAATTCCTTTAAAAAATTTCTTAACGAAATTTGCTCAACTTGCAGCGATTCAACTCTGCTACGTCCATTTGTTATCGATTCCTCATGTATCTTAACTGCACTTACAAGTTGATGCGTCTTCTTTACCACTGCCAAGCCTACCTTTGCCGTAAAGTGTGTCGATTCTAGCTTAGAAATTGTCGGTACCACCTGCTCAACCAAATCCAATTTATATTGCGAGTTATAGACTGGGTCAGAAAATTCAATCGAATTATCATGGAAAGTAAGCATGTCAATTAAAAGGAACATACAAGACGTAATTATATGATGTATAACTATCCAATGCGAATGAAAGTACGAAGGGACGGAAAGCTTGCCATTCCTCAACTGCTGGGTTGCCAAGCACAAACATTTATATCGGTATTTTCTTTCCCATTCTTCTCTCCCAACAATAGGAAGAAGTCTTCTTCCCATATCTAACAGCTCCTCATTTAGTGAGGACAGTAATAGAAGTTTCGAATATGCGTAGTTCAATGGTTCCATAGTTTTAGCATACTCAGATTCAAAGTTAGGTTGGTTCTTGACATCGATATCTTGCTCAAAAATTTGTAAATACTCGGTTCTTAAGTTAGTTAATTCAACGAAAGAGTGATTCAAAGCCCTAAAAGATGTATGTTTTTCATAACTTACTTTTTTCAGTTTAGCAATTTCATACATTATCCTTTGATAAATACATATGGGAAAACATTTCGGATCTATTACCAAATCCATGACAGATCTCTTACAATTCCCAATTTCATTTCTGTTGAGGGGATATTTTCCAAGTAATTGATCATCAGTGATTAGTTTGGGAAATACAAAGCTATCCTTGCTTATATTAACTTTGCGCTGGGTATCTGCGCTAGTCATCCGGTCAATAATGCATATAGTAAACCATAATCTTTTACAAACCTCCTTGGGGTAGTCCACAATTAAGTAATCTGTTTCTCCTTCTTCAATACTGTCCAATTTCATTATGTGTCCCAGCTCGACCACTATTTTCAGCATGAAACTATCCAACTGTGTTTTTCCAAACGCATGAAAGCACAAACTCATGCAACAATATATTTGCAAGCTACGAATATCCGGTGTTTTCAAAAATTCTGCCTTAAGTAAACAATCCAATGAAGCATTGAAAAACAGCTGAGGAATCAGTTTTAAATCATCTTCTGAATAGCAGAAATCGGGATTTTCTGAAAAAATACTATGCCCAAAGTATACTCCTATACAAATATTGATATAATAAAGAGACATCCAAAAATAGTAGTCCCTGCAGCTTAGTTCCAGCAGTCGATTTTGCTTAGTGTATAGCAGGCAGTTGCGATCTTCATTAGCATAATCATCCCAAAAATTATCATGATCATTCATAAATAACTCTGGCACGATTCCTTGATGAATGAAAGTTGCATACTTGGCTGAAAACAGGCAAATTTGGTTTGAGGAAGACTTAGTTAACTTGGAAATCAACCGTGACAACTCTTTATCAAAATTAATCCAATTAGTATCATTAGGGACTTCTTTCCAATTCAACAAATTATCAACTTTACGCATTCCATGAGTCAAGTAAAAAATAGACTGTTTATATGATTCAAAATCGTTATCTGCAATCAATGAATTCATCGTTGAGGTATCCGAATAAATCTTCTTAGTTCTTGGTTTTCTGGTCAATATGACCACTTCTCTTTGGCAAATGTGTGCAACATTTCTATTAATGCACTGAGTACATGGAATTGTCTTAGAACATTTGACCTTTCTTCTTTTGCATTCTGTACAACTTAAAGGTTTTCGGCGAGCTGATCTTATTGGTGTCAATTTTTTTGTCTGATTATTTTGCATGTGTATGTATTTATTCAAGAAAAAATAAGGAGTAGAAATAGCAGGGTGGATGGCCCAGAACTAAGTAAATCACATATGATCGACGTTAAGTATGTCTGTATCTATGTAATATATATATCCTCAACTTTCAAAACTCTTTTTTTTTTTCACGGGGGAAAACAATAAAAGGATTCGCACCGTTGTTTTTTGATCTCACCCTGCCAACCAATGTGAAGCCAACAATTTTTTGAAAATGTTATTGGCATTTCAGTAAATAACAATCATCCGTATTTTAAGCTGCAATACATCTCATCAAGGCCTTGAATTGCTGATAATGCATACCAGATGAGCTGTAATTATTGTTATCACTTGTTTTACTGTTTCACCTTTATATTTATTCTTTTTATTACTACGGGCCATTTTTTTAGCACATATGTTTATCAATGCACTCAGCTATTTCTTTACTGTTTAATACTGAATTATAAATTGTTAAAAAAATTTTTATTTCCAGGCACTAAATCAATATAAACGGTAATATGAAATTTTACCTATATCATCTAACCAGTTACTACTATTGCATGTGGAAAAAGATTTCTAGAGATTTTCTGGGTTTGTTTATAGAATCACAAATTTTACAATACAAAAGTCACTTTTTGGCTGTTTCTAATTTCTTACGCTTTGAACTCGTATAAATACCTTTATGTTTCTTGATGGATTCAAATGTACAGTTGTGTGGAGACGGAAGTTACATAAACTACAGAGTTAAATAATCTATGCCATTTGCAAAGTGAGTTAAGGCGATATGGAAGGGAAACAATAGGTGTAGTTACTTGATGTATGCGTTGTTTCAATAATAATAAAACTTTTAATCTCTTGGCTCTGAAAATTAGGTATAATTTTATGAAAATATAGTAGCTAGAAACCGCTTTTAGAAAAAACTTTTTTGGCTTGTTTAGGCAGGGAGAGATTAATTATTCTCAATTTATAATTATGAACTAGTTTGCCATATCTCAGGCAACAGTGAAAATCTTTAAGAAATTGCCAATGTTTATTGGTTGGTTATGGAGAAGACCCACAGAATATGACCTTACTTAAAATGACGTTGACACTTAGAGATGTTTAAGGCTTTATGGAGCCAAAAGATTTGAAGTTTTAGTTTAATGAAAACTAATAAATGGGAAAGGTCAATATTATGCCAGATTTCTGTGTTTGCTATATACAATTTTTTTATTTATCTTCGGTTAGCCCAAATTGACTCAAATATCTGATAAAATAATAGAATCAGCTTAATACTTGTCTTATTTTACCAGTCATTTGTTTCAACCCTCATAAAATTCTAAAGACCAACGTTTATGGGAAACTTATCCATGGTCACTTCTTGTTTAAAGAGTAATACGGCCTTCAATATTCGTGGAGAATGTTCTGGATGATAATAGAGAAAGTTGTTTTAAATTTCGGCAACTCACAGATATAAATTAAACGTAGAAAATCTAAACCTGTGCTGCTTTACAGAGTTTTTTATTATTATTCGAACACAATTTGGGTACAATTTTCTATGTCAGATTTTTAGCTGCTAAACCATTATCTGTTTATTTAATTCAAAATTATTGGTTTTAAAATTTTTAGGTATCAACGTTTGTACTTGGGGTATAATTGTCAGTTTCCATGCATGTACCACAAGTAATGCAAGTCTGATGGTAATTGGAGTTCAAAAAAAAGCCTCAGTTGCTGGCTGTTTGGTTACTGTTGGAGGTATGTGGTGGACAAAATTTGAACGATCCAGAGGAATTTGTCTATGGTATATTCAAGTTGGTTTTGCACAGATTATAGGATTTGTGATTTCTTTAGGATTGCAGCATGTTCATTCAACAATAATTAAAAGTCGGCAAATATGTTCATTTTTATGGGTATCTTGATTTTTTTGTTAGGAGTTGGAATAATCCTGTTTTTTCCTGATAATCCACTAAAATGTTGAAAAAGATATTGCCGTTGAACGTATTAGAGAAAATCAACAGGTATGGAAGATAAAGTTTAAAAATTTCATCAAGTTAAAAAACTTTTATGTAAAAATAAACAAACGTGGTTACTATTTTTAATCAATTTATTATAATCTGTTAATAGTAGAGCTATTAGCAATTTCTCAACGACTTTAATTTAGTCATTTGATTTTTCAAATGTAATCTTAGCATTGATTCAAATTCCTAGCGGATCGCTTTCCCTTATTTCAGCAATTTTATGTCTTTATATCGCAAGTTATATTGGGAACAGGTCATTTATGATTGCATTTGTTACAATGCCAACGATTTTGAGAGCATGTTTATATATTGGTTTGAAGGCTGATTATAGAGTTGGTAAATTGTTTGAGATTTATTTCTTAAGTTGTAATGGGCTGCATTTTGCAACTGGAATTCATCCAACACTTTGGGTTATACCAAACATGTTACTAGAAATACCTAGCATTGATGTGATTCTCAAGCGGTAATGTAACTGGCCAACAATTATTTCAGGGTAATGATGCTCCTGATTGTCTTCCTGCTAAAATAGCCTGGGTTTTTCTTTTGGTAATTATTTTAAAGTATGTTGTTTATTTAAAACCAAACTTTTGTAAATCTTTAACACCAGAGGAGCGTAATCGTGATGTTACAGGCATCGAGAATATTAACTTCAGATACGGGTAATAAAATATATTGGTTAGTCTGTACTCGTGCCATTACTTATCTATATAGTTTCGCTTCTATTTTTGAGTTTGTTATTTTCTAGTTTATATAATGGCTATCTTTATTCATTGATCTACTTGTAGCTTTGTGTTGGAGTTTATTTATTTTATATATATGTTTTTATTGCAATGAACTATCGCACTATTTTAAATCGAATTGTAATTTTGTGACTGTTCCTATATAAACTAAAAATCAGGGTCTAATAATAACATTGATTACAACAAGATATCCAGAATTATGAGCATACGTTTTGTCTACCTATTAATACTACACTACACTATAAAATGATCATTTTGTTATTTTTTTTCTCTTTGATCTGAACGATACTTTTTATCTCCTTGAATGCAACCTAAGCACTAGTTATTGCTCTAAGCATGATGAGTCTAATTTTGCCTCACTAGTTCTAGTCGATTTATCAAGCAATATGATAAAGTTTTGAGGTTTTGCGTTTTATGTTCAAAAAACAGGAATAACCAGTAAATAACTGTGCTTTGTGGGGGGGGGGGAGAAAGGGCTTGTAATTATCCCAATCGGGGAAAAATAATGATTTCAATTTCGAAGATCTTAGACATTTTTATCTTCCGCTTTTCTGATGTTCTTAGCGACAAAAACAATACTTTGAACAGGACATTAATAAGTTAATTGACAATTAAACAATCAACCAATTCAACTCTTTTGCTCCTGATCTAAAACTTAATCTTGATACTGGTGCTTTTTCGTCGGCTGCAAATATATTCTGTAAAGGCGTAACCAAACATATATTATAAACTTCTTGCCTTTCGATACATATCTATTTAGCCAGAATGACAAGAAAATTGGTCGCATCGGTTAGTGTTTTACTCAAAGATTCACTAATATGTTCAAGGCATGTACTCCAATGTCTAACACCGTGGCTATTATGAATGAACGCTTAAAATGGGTTGTCACACTTTATAAGATAAGAAGGATAATAAGGAAATTGGAATATATTAAAAAATAACGATTTAAAAAGATATCTGCTAAATTAACAGACGTAAAACAAGAGTTTTGGACTTTATATAGTAATGTGGTGAATATTATGGGTGACTACCATGGGGTTCAATGGTAAAAAATACGAATTAGTTTGAAAGTGGACCAATTAATAATTCATTAGAAAGGTTTAATAAAAATCATCTTAAGCTAAATGAAGGTGAAATATTTATCACACGTGACAAAGTTGCAAATTTTTATCTTTGATCGAAAGATATTATTCCGAAGGTATTCAATATATTAGTTTTGAATAACTTTCTTATATCGGATTCTTAGAAAGATCTCTACTGCATAAAATCCGCAAGCTGAAACTAATTCCCATAAAAAAAGTCCAAAAATTCTTTCCACCCTGCTTCATCCAAAATATCACAAAAATTCTCATCTAAAATCGTGCCGCCTCCTCCAAGACTATTGTTTGAACTATTAATCATGGGCTCAACACAATAATTTTCTTCCCCAATGGCTAACGGTTTGATCTTTGCACGCAAATACTGTGAATTTCCAACGCTTGGAATATCCAGTGATTCTCCAATCGACCGTTTACTATTAACAGGACCTCGATATACAATTCTTAATTCCTTTAAAAAATTTCTTAACGAAATTTGCTCAACTTGCAGCGATTCAACTCTGCTACGTCCATTTGTTATCGATTCCTCATGTATCTTAACTGCACTTACAAGTTGATGCGTCTTCTTTACCACTGCCAAGCCTACCTTTGCCGTAAAGTGTGTCGATTCTAGCTTAGAAATTGTCGGTACCACCTGCTCAACCAAATCCAATTTATATTGCGAGTTATAGACTGGGTCAGAAAATTCAATCGAATTATCATGGAAAGTAAGCATGTCAATTAAAAGGAACATACAAGACGTAATTATATGATGTATAACTATCCAATGCGAATGAAAGTACGAAGGGACGGAAAGCTTGCCATTCCTCAACTGCTGGGTTGCCAAGCACAAACATTTATATCGGTATTTTCTTTCCCATTCTTCTCTCCCAACAATAGGAAGAAGTCTTCTTCCGATCTCTAACAGCTCCTCGTTTAGTGATGACATTAATAAAAGTTTCGAATATGCGTAGTTCAATGGTTCCATAGTTTTAGCATACTCAGATTCAAAGTTAGGTTGGTTCTTGACACCGATATCTTGGTCAAAAATTTGTAAATACTTAGTTCTTAATTTCGAAAATTCAACAAAATAGTGATTCAAAGACCTAAAAGATACATGATTTTCCCAACTTGCTTTTTTCAATTTAGCAATTTCATACATCATCCTTTGATAAATACATATGGGAAAACATTTTGGATCTATTACCAAATCCATGACAGATCTCTTACAATTCTCGATTTCATTTCTGTTGAGGGGATTTCTTCCAAGTAATTGATCATCAGTAATTAGTTTGGGAAATACAAAGCTATCGTTCTTAATATTTACTTTGCTTTGTGTGTCTGCACTAGTCATCCAGTCAATAATGCATATAGTAAACCATAACCTCTTACCAACCTCTTTAGGGTAGTCCACAATTAAGTGATCTGTTTCTACTTCTTCAATACTGTCCAACTTCATTACGTGTCCCAAATTAACCACCATTTTTAGCATAAAACTATCTAACTGCGTTTTTCCAAATGCATGAAAGCACAAACTCATGCAACAATATATTTGTAAGCTGCGAATATCGGGAATTTTTAAAAATTCTGCCTTAAATAAACAATCCAATGAAGCATTGAAAAACAGCTGAGGAATCAATTTTAAGTCATTTTCTGAATAGCAGAAATCGGGATTTTTTGAAAGAATGCTATGCCCAAAGTATACTCCTATACAAATATTGATATAATAAAGAGACATCCAAAAATAGTAGTCCCTGCAGCTTAGTTCCAGCAGTCGATTTTGCTTAGTGTATAGCAAGCAATTTCGATCTTCATTAGCATAGTCATCCCAAAAATTATCATGTTCACTCATAAATAACTCTGGTTCGATTCCTTGGTGAATAAAATTCGCATATTTGGCTGAAAACAAACATATTTGGTTTGAGGAAGACTTAGTTAACTTGGAAATCAGTCGTGACAAATCTTTATCCAAAGGAATCCATTGAGTATCATTAGAGACTTCTTTCCAATTCAACAAATTATCAAGCTTGCTCATTCCATGAGTCAAGTAAAAAATAGACTGTTTATATGACTGAACATCGTTATCTGCAATCAATGAATTCATCGTTGAGGTATCCGAATAAGTCTTTTTAGTTCTTGGTTTTCTGGTCAATATGACCACTTCTCTTTGGCAAATGTGTGCAACATTTCTATTAATGCACTGAGTACATGGAATTGTCTTAGAACATTTGACCTTTCTTCTTTTGCATTCTGTACAAGTTAAAGGTTTTCGGCGGGCTAATCTTACTGGTGTAAATTTTTTTGTCTGATTATTTTGCATGTGTAGAAGTTTATTTCATAAAAAAAATGAAGACTAGTAATAGCAGGGTGGTGGCACAGAGCTGAGTAAATAACAAATGTTAAATGTTAAGTTCGTCTATCTCTATGTAAATTATACATTTCTTCAAATTTCAAAACTCTTTTTTTTTTCTTCAAAGGAGAAACAATAAAAGGATTCGCACCGTTATTTTTTGATCTCACCCTGCAAACCAATTTGAAGCCAACAATTTTTTGGAATTTTACCTATATTATCTAACCAGTTACTGCTATTGCGTGTGGGAAAACGTTTCTAGAGATTTTCTTGGTTTGTGTATAGAATTACAAATTTTACACTTTTTGGTTATTTCTAATCTATGTCGCTTTGAACTCGTACAAATACCTTTTTTTGTTTTTTTTGATGGATTTAAATATACAGTTGTATGGAGACGGGAATTACATAAACTACAGAGTTAAATAATACTATGCCATTTGCAAAGTGAGGTTAAGGCGATATGGAAGGGAAACCATAGTTCAGAGTTCCATAAGTGTTTATTTCAAGGCCTAGTCAGTAAAAGCATGAACCTAATATTACAATTTTATTGACCAATAAACATTCTGCCACTATTTCCATTATTTTCATGCTTTGTTTTGCCGAGTAACTTGGTTTTGTTTTTGATTATTTTTGTGTTTTTGTTTGTCACTCGCAACACTCAATTTAATGTCATGCAGTTAGGTGAAAAGTAATAATAAATGGTTTAGATCGAAAATAAATAATGAAGAAATTAAATGTTATATTGTCAAAGATAAATCCATGTTTTGTTTGTGACTTGACATCTAGTTTGAAAATTGTATTTTTGCTAATAATGACCTTGGATTGTTAAACTTTTGTTGATTTCAATTCCATTTCTTAGCGATGTAACCAATCATGTATTAATTGTTCCTGACATTTGGAAACATGTATTTTGAATCAATTGTTGCGTCGGTTGGCGCAGTTTTTGAAGATTCAGTCAAATCAATTATGCTTAATTTATGTATTTCAATGATCAGCACCAATTTTTTTGGATACTATGCAGAACTGTGAAGAAATGTTATGAGTTATTTGGATTTAAAAGTTTTAAAATTATGAATTGGTTTAAAAATGGATCAAGTAGTATTTCATTATGAAGGTCCAATAAGTATCATTTTAAGTTAAACGAAAGTTTAGTATTGATCACAAGAAGCAACGTTAACAAATATATAGTTCACTGAAAATCATATAACTTTTGAAAGCTTACAAGAAAAACAAGAGATTACTACAAAACCGTTTTCTGATGAGGTTTATATGTTTGGCCACGCTATAAAATATTGCTAATTGAGAAAGCAAGAGCAGCTGATGACGCAGCATCTAATTAAAATGAAAAGTAAAGGTAAAAATAGTAAAAATGGCTCAACATTTATTGTTATTGATGTGTCAAATATTGTTACCGCACGAAGCATTAAGTCTAGAGGAGTAGAAGTGCCCATAAGAAAAGAAAAAAACGTTGTAGAATTTTTTTTTTCAATTCTTTAAAGCTGCTGCTGTCCCGTCCAGCAGAGCAATATTAAATGATGAATTTGTAAATGTGAAGGCCAATCATGCAATGACGAACAAATCAGTTTGGCCACGCATTATCTAGCAATTCAGTAATACTGTGTCATTGCTGCATTAGGAAAACTGATATGAAAATCAATCATTTGCATTTGACTTATAGAACCTATGTCTGACAATGGTTGATACTGATAAAAACTTTTTAGTTGAGGTATTATGAGTAAATAGATTGGATGAAACATTACTTTCAATGAAAAATACGATAAATAATTTGACTTAGCGCATTGAAAAATCATTACTATTAACGAATCTGGAAATTTTATTGATAACCATATACTCAGTAAAAAAAAATTTAAAATCTTCCTAGCGGGATGGGTAAATATTGAGAAAAGTTTGGTTTCAATGAGTTTAGAAAGAAACATGTATCAGCGCAGAGAAATTTTCAAACTGAAGCCTATTTCAGTCGGGTTCATCTAAAGAATCGGATAAAATTTACTATAAAAACTCGGAACAAAGATTCCTGTCATGAACGAAACCTTAAAGGTACAGAGAATAATCTCACAAAAAGTAATTATATCCTATACTTTTTTTAGTTTGTGTAATTGACCATTCAATTCCGCATACATTCCCTAAATTTTGGTCAATAGTGCCATTCTTGTCACAAAATCTTTATCAATTTAGCCTGTTGTAGGTTTTCGAGGTATTATCTAATGGTTTGTGTTATTTATAAAATAGTAAACAATATGATTTCGTCAACCAAAATGAAAGATATGTGAAAATTTCTAATAGGAAATATAAACTATAATCCATAGTTTGCGGTCAAATCAAACTACCCTTATCATAATTGATGTAACAGTGCCTTTCAAAAATATTCAATACATTGTCACTTCACTTTTTCCCCCATGACGTTGGCATTGTTGATCTCAAATTAAAAATGTTTCACAAATATTCCAAAAAAATGTATGTCAGCGGAATATTTGAATCCACCTCTTGCATATGCACTAACATTTAGCAATCATATAAGCTCTAGATTAATTTCTACTAGATTCTAACCAAATCCTAAGAACCTGATGACTAGAACAGTTTGACAAAATAAGTCATATTATACACAATACAACTATAAATATTGAATACGCTCTTAAAAATAAAGCTTGTAAATTGTTCTCTCAAACGGGACAGAAATGTTAACAGTGAAACAATAATTATAAAAATAATTGCCATTACTGGTTTTATGGCAATTATAATTATGGATAGCAGTAGAAAAAAGGAATCGAGTTTCTGTTAATCATGAACTGGGCATCAAAAGTGCTCGATTGCGCAACATATTTCTTACTTATGTTAGTCTAAAATCTTTTTTACATTTGGTTTCACAGTTAAACACATTTTCCAATTATGAATGCAACGAATGTTTTTAATGATCATTATGGTATTCCACATCCAAAAAATGCTTATGACATTGAACAATTGTACCACTTCAAAGATGCTTTAGAAGCAAAGGCGAAGGAAAGAGATGATAAGTACCTGCAAGATTTACAGAGGAGATCTACTAAAAGATTAGAACACCAAAAAGAAAAACAGAAAGAAAATCTTTAGGGTTTCTAAATTAATACGTCAGAAAGAGGCAAATACCATTATACTGGAAAAACTTGATAGGTTGTCCGCTGATATGGTTGAACTGAAGGAAGGTATGGTGGTGTTGAAAGGCGACATGGTAGATGTTAAATTGACTCTCAAGCGTCTTTGTTTCAACGACGCCATAACCCAGAACATTAGAAGACGACAAATGGGATTACCACTTCAAAAAGTGCCTTTTATAGTTGGTGATGGGCCAAATTCCCAAATTTCTCTCCTCCAAAGTCTAGAAATGATCGATTCGTTGAGTCTAAGAAACTGCCAATATTTATTGGTTGGTTATGGAGAAGACCCACAGAATATGACCTTACTTCAAATGAAGTTGACATTCAGAAATATTTTAGGCTTTGTGGAGCTTAAAGATTGCAGATTTCAGTTTAACGAAAACTAACAATCAGGAGTCAGATTTATGCCAGATTATTATGTTTGCTATATATATAATTTTTTTATTTATCTTCTGGTGACTCAAATTGACACAAATATTTGATACAAATAAGAATATCTGCGTAATCCCTTTTTGTTACCAATCATGTGTTTCAAACCTCATCAAATTTAAGGGCAAAATTTTGGATAATTTGTCCCTGGTCTCTTAATTCTGCTTAAGGACTAATATGGCCTTCAAGATTTGTGAAAAAATTCTAGATAATGAAACTGAAAGTCTGTATTATTTCGATAATTGACAAATGATTCTAAAGGTGAGAAATCTAGTCCCGTACACAGTATTATTTTGAGGAGTATTGTATTATTGTTTGTTAAAGACAATTGAACTGTTACTTCTTTAGTTACTTTGAAAAGGTATAATTGTTCGATGTCATCAGCATCTTCTGGATGTGGAATATCATAATCATTATTGAAAACATTAAAGGTGACATGGTACATGTGAGAAATCTAGTCCCGTACACAGTCTTATTTTGAGGAGTTCTGTATTTTTTTTTTGTTGAAGACTAATGATAAATTAATAACAAACAAACTATAAGTGTAAAAATCTGTAAATTTCCCATTCTTTTGCGTATACATGTATATAGTTGCTTTTGAAAAATGGCAATAAATGAAATCAATCTCTGCCTGTGTCAAAACCTCAATATTTCAGATGGGAATTTTGTAACTTTTATTTAAAAGAGAGGCTCATCGTCCCTTGTTTAGACCCTTATCGTCACTATTGCTTTCATAGTAAAAACAATGTTTCACAATGCCAAATCTTACTATTAATAACAATTCCGGTGCAACACCACTTAATGATGATTACAGTTTAGACGTCCGGTATATAGAGGAGGTTAAATACCAGCAAACAGAATTTATCACAAATTCCTCAAAAGCACTTGCTCAGGATTTACAGGTAGCCAATGCATTAAAAAGAAAGGAAGAAGATGAATGAAGAGATAGGACCGCCTGCATGGTTTGTTAGTTTTGAAAGAAGATTCAATCAAAGCATGACTGGAGTTGAATGAGTTGAAAAAGGATGTGGGTGAGTTGAAAGCAGGCTCTAAGGCGCTAGATGCAAGAATGACATACCTAGACCCAAACACTTCAATGAACTAAAGAGGAACCGAGGCGGTCCAATAAGTTCGATAATGTTCTTGGATGGTACGATGCCTGGAGCTCATTTGCGGGAAGTTAAGAATATTGAGGATGTTGACAAGATTGGCAAGAGAGACATGCTTGAATATCTAAGAGGTTACAAGGTTTATTTTGATTTGAATGAATCGCCTGCCAGCCTAAGGTCGAAATTAAGAGACGCCTTGTGTCTTTCTTCTGCACATGATCTAGGTTTTGAATTTCATGATACCCGGAGGGAATAATGGAAATCAAGAACGTAAATTTGAGAAGCTATATCTATTATTCGCTACATAGTACCATCCAAGAACACCATTGAATTCATTGGATCACTTCGATTCCTTTTCAATTCATGTTTTCATCTATCTGTTTCAAGTCATCAATATCTTTCTTTACCGCTTAATTCTCTTTTGAGAATAGCTACGTTTAGTGGATAATCCTTTAAAACCAACAAACCATCTAAGTGGTCCCATCTCTGAACTTCGTGATAACAAGAGTGAAAAAAATTAAGACGATAACTTTGCTAAGCTATATGTAACAAATGATAGATTGATCATTTTATAACATAAATAAAATAAGTTTAATACATTATTTATAGAACCTGAAAGTGAAGGTTAAAACTGCGGCTGGAAGCTTTTTCGCGTAAGGATTCTTCGGCACTAGCTAGCATAAAAATACAAATATCAAGGAGGAAAGTACTATAGAATTACCAAAATAGATATTCAAAATCTTATTTTTATAATTTTTAAATTTTGTTATGAATTTTTGTATGGATATACGTTAGATATTCCTGACTTTTGGAAATCAGTAATAGAGCTTATTTTGATCTAAAAATCGGGGTCAAAATTGTAATTAGAAAACCAATGGTAACATGGGCATGATGCTAATCTAATTTATATGTTATCAATTCAAAGATCTTAAAAAAACGTTAGTGAAGTGTAAAGTTTTAAAAAATATTTGCAAAGCTAAATCTATATCTATTATATTATTGTGCCAATATTTTACAATGTTGCCAATATCTATTAAAGCCAACAGAGAGCAGATAAGTAGCATTTACTGAAGGTAATAGAGATAAGTAAAATTATCCTCGCAACATGGTTGAGAGCGAACCAAAATTAAACTACAAGGATTGGAGTAAGCTATCTTCTTGATAAAAGTATATAGGAATGAGACTAATGCCAATAGCCCTATTCAACCATATTGTAGGTACTAGTATTTAAATTGACATCTTATCCTTCATTACCCGTTTAAAAAAATAAAAGGAGCGGCTTTACCGAGACGCAATTTTTTATCGGTTTTTTACTTCTTTAATTCATCACCTTTTTTCAAAAAACCTGAGTATAATTTTCTATTTCAATTCTAAATAATATTATGGATAATTTTACTATTAAGCAATTTAATAGCGATTCACCTAACTTGAAAGAAAACGTTGATTTATACAATGTTCTGAAAGTTGCGGCTGTCCCATTTCGTAAAGCATTCTCAATTGATGAATTTGTGAAGGTGGAGGTGAATTATGCGTTGACGAACAAATCGCCTTGGCAACATATTTATCTAGTTAATCAGGACAACAATGTTATTGCCTCATTAGGAGTTGTGTTGAGAAAATCGGTTAGATCTGATATATGGAATCTATGTATTACAATGGTTAATACCGATGAAAAATATAGAGGCAGAGGTATTATGAGTAAATTGGTTGAATGGACCATTGCGTTTTATGAAGGTTATGATAAAGAACTTGATTTAGGGTCCTGTAAAGTCGATGCCATTAGCGAATTTGAAAGTTTTATCGATAACCATATAGTCGATAAAACAATATTTTGGAATCTTTATAGTGGAGTGGGTAAGTATTATGAGAAGTTTGGTTTCAAAGAATTTAGAAATCTGAATTGGTTAAAAAGCGAACCAGTTAGAGAAATGATTGAAAATTTTAATGTTGGTGAGTTTGATTTAAAAGAAAAAAGTGAAGAATTTGTAACTTGGAATAATGTTCATGAATTGTACCTGAACGATGAATGGCTTCCAAATCCTAAAAAGTTTGAATCAATGGGTGAATCAGTTAGATGTGTTAGCTTCAAAGAACCAAGTTATTTTAGATTTTTAGAAAGAGTAAGAATATATTCTGAATTACATGGGATCGAAGTTGATAAATTTGGATTTGTTATTAAAGAACCAAATGGGGAAAGATCTATGATATTTGTAGCCGAGTATTCTACAATTTGTCAATTAGCTATTCATAGAGTATTCAGCAATGTTAGCGACACTATAGTGCTGGAAAAGCATTTGTGCAGACTATATGAATTTTTACAATACTATTTGAAAGAATATTATTCTAAACTGCCGGGTGTGGTTAATTCTTCTGAAAGTGCTCAACGTGTTTTATTAACCGAGGGTGATATAATTTCTACAAAACTGGAGAGTAGAATAATTAAGTTATGGTTTCAAAATAAACTAAAGTGGAAATATGATGGATCAAATAAAACTCTTTTACCAATGCTAAAAGAATTTGGTAAAGGTGCGGTTACGAAGCAAGATCTAGTATGGCCATATAATGGTTTTTGGTGCTTTGATTAATTTTATTGTGGGAGTGTAAAAATCGGATTAATACACAAAAATAAATAGTTTAGAAGAAAATAATATGATATAATGGAATATAATCTGATAAAATATAGAATATTAATAAAATAGCACCGTAGACAATGGATAATGGGTAATAAATAGCAAATAATAAATAATTAATAATCAAAGTATACTATTCATTTGAACTATCATGGTTATTCTCTTTTAATCTACCAACCCAAATTTTCTCTGCCTCAACTATTGTATTGTTATTTGCTTTCATTTTATTCATCGTTTCAATATATTCATCATAAGGATCAGAATCATAAACAATACCACCACCGGCTTGTAAATATGCAATACCATCTTTACAGACCATAGTTCTCAATGCGATACAAGTATCCATTGTTTTACCATCGTAAGACCAGTGGCCAACTGCACCAGCATAGACACCACGTTTTTCTTTTTCTAATTCACTAATTAATTGCATTGCTCTAACTTTTGGAGCACCGGAAACTGTACCAGCTGGGAAAATAGATCTAAATGCATCAAATCTTGTTTTATCATCTCTCAAAGTACCGCTAACTTCAGAAACTAAATGCATAACATGAGAGAATCTTTCGATTGTTAATAATCGATCAACAGAAGTTGAGGCAGGTTCACAAATACGATTAATATCGTTTCTTGCTAAATCGACCAACATGACATGTTCGGCTCGATCTTTTAAACTTGATTTTAGTTCATTTGCTAGTTTATCATCTTCCTCGGTTGTTTTTCCACGACGAATAGTACCTGCAATTGGATGTGTGATAATTTTATCATTGCTATCAGATTTAACTAACAATTCTGGTGAAGCACCAACAATTTGGAAATCTAAACAATCGATGTAGAACATGTAAGGCGACGGATTAACAGTTCTCAAATGTCTATAAATATTAAATGGATGCAACGATGTTGGTCTTGCAACTCTTTGTGATGGAACAGCTTGAATAATATCACCCTTTAAAATGTGATCTTTTAAAGTGTAAACAAAATTTTCATACCCTTCTTGGCCAATATTTGAAATAAAGTTTTGATTTTCAACAATTGGTGGTTGGGGTGGATAACTAATTGGCGTTAAAGTGTCGGTTAATATTTTTTCAATATTTGAAATTTCTTTTGAAGCATTTAAATACTTTAGTTGAATTGTTGATTGGTCATCATTTGCATCAATTTTGATATTATTAATTGCTTGAAATCTTTGAAAGACATTATCAAATGCAACAATTGTATCAAATAACATTAAATAAGCTTCAGGTAACTTTAAAACGTCTTTTAAATCACGCTTGGTTTTCGGCTCAAAATATTTGATACAATCATATGAAATATAGCCGATTGCACCACCACTTAGTTTTGGAATGCCAGGTAATTGAGCTTGTCTAGTATTTTTCAATTCATTTTCTAGTAAAATTAAAGGGTCAATTTCATTATCAACTGTTGGGCCGGTCTTGATAATTTTCCTTGGACTAACACCCATAAATGAGTAACGATCAACTTGATCACCATTTTTAGTACTTTCAAAAAGAAAAGATTGTGATTTTTTATTTAATTTATCACCAGGTCTAGTTAGTTTTAAATATGCCAAATGTGGTGTTAAATATTCCGATGAAAAATATGAATAAACAGGGTATAAATTTGGTAGATCGTCGTCGTCATAAGATTTTCTATCGTTCTGAATAATTTCAAAAAACGATTCAAATGATGGTTGAATTTCCGACATTATTATTAATGTTTAAGTAAAGTCGAATGTAAGATATTAATTTGTGGACAATAAAGAGTCTGTATTTTATAGTATTCCATAAGATGACTCAACGTTATTTTTTTCCACATAAAAAAAATCTCATACAAAAAATATTTTTTTTAACTTGAAAAGAATTCTTAAACTTAATTATAATTTAAATATTTAGATTTATATATTTATTTCCATCTTTGTACAATTACAGCATTCTTTAACCCCGCATCTTTGATAGCTTTATGTTTTAAATCATCGATTATTTGTAATGGAAATGCAAACGCTAAACTCCATTCTCTATCATCATTTGTAAAATCCTTAACATAATCAAAAATCACTTCCACCGGATCATTTGAATCGAATTTTCTAACCAACCTTTTACCATTTGCTAATCTAATTTGAACAGTTGTATCACCCTCACCTTCAGCAACATTATTGTTGGAACTATTTTTAACCTGTTTCGAAACTTCCTCAACAACAGGAGTTTCAGTGATAATTGGCTCACCTGGAATTGGCGAACCTAATCTTTGACCTTTGCCTGAAAACCCAAAAGCAGTTTTAGTCTTTTTGGTAGGTTTATAGGATTCATCTAATTTTTTAATAACGTGAACATCAACATCTTGGAACATTTCAACTTTCAGTAAACTAAGCGGTGCTCTACCCATATTTAATTGTTTTAAATATTCCTCATTTGTTGGATCGTCGTATCTGAATAATAATCCATCATCAATTGAAAAACCTTCCTTCCAAAATGTAATTGTTCTTGTAACTTTTTCAGGAGTTTTATTAGTATTACTTTGAATATTACCAAATTTTTTTGATTCAACAGAATTCTCGACGGATCCTAGCTTATAACCGGTACCTTTAAAAGTATTTTTTGGCACTTTATTTGCAGTCGATTCTCTTGTATCTGGTTCATTTGCTTCCTGTTCTGCCTTTTTAATTAAATCATCAACTAAACCTAATGGATTTTTTTTATTTTTATTTTTATCTTTATTTGGATTTTCGACCTGCAATGCAGATTTTTCGCCACCTGTAAAGAAATTTTGTTCTGGATCATCATCATCGTCATCATTATTATTAGCATTTTCTTGTGAACGTAAACCTGAGAATGTTCCAAATTTTGAATTATTATTATTACTTGAGTTTTTATTTTTAGATGTTGATTTATTATCAGTTGGTTTTTCATTTGAAAAAAAATCATTAACTGCAGTCTAAATAATTTTGAATTAAAATTTTGTTAATAAATTAATCTAAATTATACGTCAATAAAATACATATTAAAATCATACGTACTAATAAATCATTATCGTTTCTATTTAAATACTGCTGAGCAATGGATTCCGAAGAATGAGTCAATTCTATGAATTGTTGGACTAAATCTGACATTTTGATTTGAATTGTCAATCAATGTCTTTAAATAGCGTGGGAAGGGAAGAAGTAATCAACCTTTTAAGTTTAGATATTTAAATTTCTTCAAATTATTCGCCACTTTCCTTGCCGCATTTTTATTTAATTTTTATTATATTTCGTCTGATCTTTTTCTCATTTTACTTTTCCTACATAACAAGAGAACTTGTTAACATTATTTTTAGACCGATGTTGAAATCCCATGTATTAGATATAGTAAACAAAAAAATAAATAAAAAGTAAAATACAATAAGCAAATAAAGAGTAAATAATTAAATAAAAAAGGGGAAATAAAACAAAGAGCAATTTACGTCAATTCGTTATATAAAAATTAATATTTTAGAATGATCATTAATGTTGAATAAATGTCATTGTGGTTTTTTATTTCATGTTTCTTCCTAAATTAAAACAAGTTTTTATCTAAAATAACTTATTTTGATTCAGCATACTTTTGTCTGTAAAATTTAGCTGCATCAACCATATTAGTTAAAGAAGCTCTGGTTTCTTCCCAACCTCTAGTCTTTAAACCACAATCCGGGTTAACCCAAAATTTGTCAGCTGGATAGACTTTCAAAATTTCACCAATTCTAGCAATAAATTCTTCCTTTGATGGAATTCTTGGAGAATGGATATCGAATAAACCAAGACCGATATGGTTTGGATAGTTTGAAAATTCTTGAATGTAGTTAGCATCATCCTTCTTGGAGAATTCAATTGAAACAACATCAGCATCTAAAGCTTTAATATGGTTTGGATCTAAATCAGAATAACAGAAATGAGAGTGGATTTGAGTAGAATCTTCAACACCTGAAGTAGCAATTCTGAAGGATTCAGCAGCCCACTTTAAGTAATCAGATCTTTCCTTACCGGCTCTTAATGGTAAACCTTCTCTAATAGCTGGTTCATCAACTTGAATGACGGTAATACCTGCAGCTTCTAAATCATTAACTTCATCTCTTAAAGCTAAAGATAATTGGTAAGATTGAGTTTCTGGTGAAACATCATTTCTTGGGAATGACCATCTTAAAATAGTAACTGGACCAGTTAACATACCCTTCATTGGTTTTTTGGTAATTGATTGGGCGTAAACAGATTCTTTAACAGTCATTGGAGCTGGTCTAGCAACATCACCAACAATAATTGGAGGTCTAACATATCTTGAACCGTAAGATTGAACCCAACCATTGGTGGTGAAAGCAAAACCTTCTAATTGTTCACCGAAATATTGAACCATATCATTTCTTTCTGGTTCACCATGAACTAAAACATCCAAGTCAATTTCTTCTTGAAATCTAACAACTCTTTCAATTTCAGAATTAATGAATTTTTCGTAATCTTCTGGAGATAATTCACCCTTGGTAAATTTGTTTCTGTTAATTCTAATATCTTTAGTTTGAGGGAAAGAACCAATAGTAGTTGTTGGGAATAATGGTAGGTTATATTTCTCTTGTTGAACAGTTAATCTTTCTGGGAAAGATGATTTTCTTTGAGCCATTGAATCATCAATTTTGGAAACTCTTGCTCTAACAGCTGAGTTGTTGGTGATTTTAGATTCTTTTCTTGATTTGACTGCTTCAGCATTTGATTTTAATTCACTTGAAACATCTTCACCGGAAACTGCTTTAGCAATGGTGACAACTTCACTTAATTTTTGAGTGGCAAATGAGAACCAGTTTTTGACTTCTGCGTTTAATTTCTTTTCATTGGTTAAATCAACTGGAGTATGTAATAAAGATGATGAAGTTGCAATGATGACTCTATCAGCACCTAATTTGTTGATTGCCTTTTTAGCAAATTCAATTGAGGTTTCATAATCGTTTTTCCAGATGTTTCTACCATCAACAATACCGAAAGATAAACGTTGATCATCATTTAAGATTGATAAAACATCATCGAATTGTTCAGGACATCTAACGAAATCAAAATGTAAAGCAGAAACCTTTAAGTTTTTGATTGCGTCCAAGTTTGGTCTAACATCACCGAAATATGAAGTTAAAACAATCTTTGGTAAACCTTCAACGGTTGCAAAATAATCATAAGCAGTCTTGAAAGCATCTTGAACGTTCTTTGGTAAATCTAAAACTAAAGTTGGTTCATCAATTTGAACTTCTTTAACACCGGCAGATGCTAATTTCTTTAAAATTTCAACGTATAATGGTAAAATTTTTTGTAATAAAGAAATTGGTTCTAAATCTAAAGAATCTTTATCTGGTTTACCTAAGAATAAGTAGGAAACAGGACCTAATAAGACTGGTCTAGTTTCAACGCCTAAAGCCTTAGCTTCCAAATATTCGTCAACAGGTTTTTGGCCGGTTAATTTGAAATCAGTGGAGTTTGAGAATGTTGGTCTAACATAATGGTAATTAGAATCGAACCATTTAACCATTTCTAAAGCTGGAACATCAACGGCTTTGGAACCATCAGTTGCCTTTCTTTGTAAACCTCTGGCCATGGCAAAGAAGGTATCTAATGGAGATAATTCATACTTTGTGTATCTATCTGGGATAACATTGAATAATAATGATAAATCTAAAACTTGATCGTAAAAGGAGAAGTCGTTGGATGGAATGATATCAACACCAGTTTCCTTTTGTAATTTCCAGTTTTTTTCTCTGATATCTTTACCGACAGCTAATAATTGATCAGCAGAGATCTTACCAGACCAGTAAGCTTCTGTGTTTTTCTTTAATTCTCTGAAAGCACCAATTCTTGGGAAACCTAAGACTGCAGATTGAACCATTTTTTAATGTATAATTTAGTAAATAATGATGAAGAAAGGAGAAGAGAAAAGAGGAAAAAAGATGAGTTAGTCCAATTTCTAGTTAACTTTAAAGAAGGGCGAATCCAAGTAAATTTATATTTTTTAACATAATCGAAGAAATCGAGTGAAAAATTTTACAAATGGGCAATTTTCAGTCAATTTTCAGTGGTGAAATTTCTCGAGCTCAATTTGACTCTTTTTCACATGTCAAATTTGTTCAATTTTTACTTTTCAGATTTGCACATGTTAAATTCGAAAAACGTTTTGTTTTGTTTGTTTTTGTTTTTTGTTTTGTTTCGCTTTGTTATGTTTGTTCTTTGAAAACGATGTTGAACAAATTCAATAAGGAGGTTCAACTTATGTTGGGTACGTTTAAGTCAACAGTTATCTAGAAACTTGTAATATTGTCTGAACTTGGTCACGTGCCGTGGCGTCATTTTTAATTTGTGTAATTTTCTTTCGTTTGTTTTAATTTTTGTACTATCTATTCATGGTATATATATTACAGGTTTCTATATTGCATTGCAAGGGGTTCTTTTTGTCATGAACAATAATGATTCTGCGGATTTAGAATCAACACTAAAGAATGAGGAACTGCAAAGTATCAGAGAT
Source organism: Kregervanrija pseudodelftensis (assembly GCA_030580115.1). NCBI lineage: Eukaryota > Fungi > Ascomycota > Pichiomycetes > Pichiales > Pichiaceae > Kregervanrija > Kregervanrija pseudodelftensis. Next base: position 67,786 of record JAKTSJ010000034.1, read on the forward strand.
AATGAAATTAACAGGATTTTAAACCAGTTTAAACTGGATTATTACTCGATCTTGAACATTCAACCAGGTATCTCACAGGATGATATAGGTAAACTTTTTAAAAGAAAATCATTACTGATCCACCCAGATAAAAATAGAGATAATAAAAACTCGGTAGTTGCATTTGACTTATTGAAAAAATCAACGGAAATTCTTTTAAATGACAAAACTGAAAAGGAAAAATTGGACGAAATTTATGTCAATGCCAGAAATCTTTTGATTAAGGAGAAAAACTGGAATATTGATGATAATAGATTGGTTGGGTCAACTTTTTTGGGTGAATGGAGATTAAAAGTTAAGGATTTACTAATCGAGCTGGAATTCGTCAAAAAGTTGGAATTCAAAAAACAACAGTTAAAACTCTCCAAGGAGAAAACTGACGAAATCAATAATATCGAATTAAACAATATAAATAATAAACTAAATTCAAGCTGGAATGAAAATATCGATAGCAGAATTAAATCCTGGAGAAGTTATTCTAATAAAGTCGACAAAGTGAAGAAAAAGAAAAAAGGTCAAAAAAAAAATGTTTTAATATAACCATAGCATTACTTTATTATAATTTAGCAACACTAATATAGCTTTAGTTCACCTGTAATTTGGTCCAATATTTGTTTTGGTGCTGGTCCTAATCCTAACACCGTTGCACTACCTTCTAAAACTTGCGTTCTACCAGCATCATGAACCATGTACGCATTAACACCTAAACTAATGGCTTTTGCAAATAGTAAATCCATTTCTTCTTTATCTTGACACTTTAATGTGATTTTAGCCGTTCCGCCATAATTCCATCTTTGTAACATCTTTAAGTTCTGTGCTTCACCTGGCTCAGTCATTAACTTATAGCACGAAACTGCTGCATGTGAACATTGTGCTGCGATTTTACCCTTCAACATACCTAAGTCGGTTCTCACAACCAATGCCATTCTCACTTCACCTGGAATTTCATTCAATCCTGTGGAATTGATTTCAAAAATCTCTTCTTCTGCTTCTTCAACTTCTTCTGACTCGCTTAGGTAGTCTGTTGAACTGGATGTATCAGAATTTGAAGTCTTATCTGCTATTGATTTATTTTCCCTCTTTTCCTTCTTTTCCTTCTTTTCCTTTTTAGTGATATTTTTTGGTAATGTTAATAATGCACCCATGCAACATCCCGTTAATAACGCAATGGTTGATACACTGATCAATTGCAATGTTGATGTCATTTTTATGTTAGAAAAAATTTGTTATATTATTTCTCAAACTGGTGAAAAATATCAGCTTCTGATATTTGTAGCCCAATTTAAAATAAAATTAGCAAAAATTAAATTTATCTAGGGTCACTAAATTGTTGGATTATCATTCCTATCCTTTTTATAATTTCGTTTTTTATTTACAATGAAAAACTTATAAATTTCAGGTGTATTACCATATTAAAAATTATTACCGGACACTAGCGTCTAAATTTCATCAAAAATCATCATAAATCTAAAATTAAACAGTATTATTACAAAAAAAATTCTATAAATCTATAAAACAACCACTTTTTATCGTCCCTTTTTCAATGCAATATAATTTCATCTAGTATTGGCTCAATTTTTAAAACTTCTGAACAAATCAATCTATCACCTACTAATATTTTATCCAAAATTTCAGCATCTAATTTAATTTTAACAATTAGATCTAATTCAAAGCAATAACCTATTACTAATCCATCGTTTGCTGGTGGATCTAAAATTAAGCATCTAAACATTCGGTAGTTTTTACTACCGTTAACATCACCAGTATTAGTACCAGTACTAGTACCGTTCACTTTCTCATTACTATTATCACTATCTTGGCTCAAATTTCTCTTTAACTTAAAAAGTTTTTTGAACCTTTTCAACCTATTGAACATTTCCAAATAACTATTTGTGTTATTAATACATTTTTCAAACATCCATAAACTTTCTGATTTTTTTTTATCATCAGCTAAATATTTTAGCAAATGAAAATTATTCAAATATGTTTCTAAATAATTATAATCTGAAAAACTTGCAAAAGTTTTTAGACCTAAAGGTTTAAACTCTAAATTTCCAATTTCATTATTGCATGGATTTCCATTGTCACTCTGAACTTCACCTCCAGTTTCATCTCCATTTTGATTATTAATCACATAATCATTCTTTTTTAAATATTTTAAACAGCTCACAAAACTTGTTATATCAGAATTATTTGAACATAATTGAAAATTAAACGTATCATAAGAATTTGCATACCATTTGAAAATTTTGAATTTTTTAAAAATCCTATAATCAGTTGAACTGGTGTTAACTTTATTTAACTTTCTTAATAGAATTGGAATTTTATTTCTTATACAATATAAGGATAAATACTCATTGACAAGCAATTTAACATTGTCATTAAACCAATCACAATCCTCATTGGTTTCAAAATTGTTACTAGTATAGTTATTATTAATGTTATTTATATTATCAAATTCGGCAAATGTTTTTAAAAACCCTTGTTTAATTCTAACTTTTTCCTTTTCTTTAATTAAATTTGATAACTTATTTAAATTAACCCAACAATACAATTTTTTTTTGTTATTACCTAAATCATTGGGATTTCTATTATTAAACCATTCTTTTTTTATTGTTGTTAATCTCCTAAAAGAATCAAATTCAATTTTTAAATTTGGTTTTATGATTGAGTTAGAATCTAGTAAGTCATGTATAAAAGTTAATTTGATACAATTTTGATCAGCTTTTTTATTAACCTGAAAATTAGTTGGCATTGGTAAATGGTCTGGAATTGATTTAAATGGTTTGTTATATTTATCATTGTCAATTATCGAAGAGTCGTCAACATGGTTTATATTGAAATTTATTGGATTATTTAATTGAAATAAATTGATATTATGTTTTGGTATTGGTACTAAAAAATTAAATTCATACTTTGTTAATGATAATTGATTTACAGAAAATGCTAAGTTGGGTGATAGTTTATAAATTTGTGACCTAAATTTTACATTTTTATAATTAAACTTAAACTTTTTCTTTTTAGTCTTTAGTAGTTTATCTGAGATATCGATATTATGTAGCCTGCTACTGTCATCATTATTATCAATATTATTAATATCACCATGATTAAACAATTCTAATTCTTTTAGATTTTTTAAATAACTTAAGTTTATGCTCGAATTACCATAAATGCCACTCGATAAAATTGGATTCGTTTCAAGTTCATTGTATATGCCCATACTAATTAAATAATCATTTAAAGTAACTGGATTTATAATAGGCAAATTAACTAGACCTTTTAGTTTTCTGATTAATTTTTCATGTGGATAAACTATAATGTATTTAATTAGCAATATTAACTTCCTAAAATTTAAATCTTCTTCTAATAATCTAAAAATCTGATAATCATTATTTAAATCACTATTTAAAATATGATAATAAGATCTAGTTAAAATTCTATCCGAAGTTAAATAAATTGATAGCATATCTTGTGATAACTTAACTGGATTTAAAAAGTAGTTTGTTGTTATCTGGTTTAATGGATTCAAAATATTAAATATACTATTGTTAAAGGTTTTTAAAAATCTAAAATGGATTGGATCATTAATTATTAATAAATGGCATGCTAAATACAATGAATATAAACTAAACGGATTCAAGTTTATATCTAAAAAATTTTTAATTGATTTATCATTTAAGACTAAAGAAATTATTTTCTTGAAATCAATTGAAGTCTGTGAGTTCATGTTTGATATTTTAAAATAAATTGTTTTTAAAATATCTTTTGAAATAATTTTATTCATGGTATCATTTGTTGATTTTAATAGAACGTTTAATGTAAAGGTTAATTTTGATAACTCAGATTCATTGTTTAAGCTGTTTTCATTTAAATTATTAATTAGATAATCTTTGTCCAGAAAATTTAATACTCTAAAATCAATTTTATTGACTGGAACTAAAACAATTTCACCATTTGGTAATAAAACATTCAATTTATTCTTATTTGTTAAATAAAATTTCAATTCAGTTAATACCAGACCAATCAAAATTTCATTTTTGTCATTATTGAATTGAATTATAGATCCTTTTAATGGTTGATCATTTATAATAATATTTAAGTATTGTTTTTCATGATTAATAATTGTTGATAAATTTGCATTATCAAAATTATATTTTTCCGAAAGTTTTTTTATATTATTATTATAGGAGGAAATTATTTCGTTATTATTAATGTGATTTGTTATATGTGGTGGTACCGTTGATAAACTTGAATTTAACCTAGTATAACTACTATATCGAAGCACTTTTGGGATTAAAATGGAATTGTAATTAATAGTCCTTGATCTGAATAAACAGAACATGCTATAATCCGTATAGTACTATTATCAAAATCAATTGACTTTATCTAAAAACTAATTGAAAAATCACTACGAATAGAAAACAAATGTGAAAAAAAAACAGAGACCAAAAATCAAACATCTGTGCACCAAACTGCCAATCTATCCAAACGTGTCAATAAAAGGTCAGTTAGCGGTGTCTGCGGGTTCATTACTAGCGGTGTGAGGTGGATGAAGAGGTGACTCCTCCTGATAACAAGATTAATGTATCAGATCCTATATTTTTGCTTCTAATAACATCAATAGTTAGATTTTGTTAAATCAAATACTGCACGGTTCAAAATAGAAGTTTCAATTATTAATAGCCACACACTAGTAACAACTTTTTTTAAGAAATTTATTCCGTTACTGTATAACAACTAGAGATAAATTGCACGAAAATTTTTCTTAATTTGGGCGTTGAAATCAATTTTTTCTATGATTTTTTTTACTTTATCTCTCACTATCGACAACAACAACAACAACAAATCGACAACTATATACCATAAACTTCATCTTTAGATTTATTCTAGACGCTTTTTTCTAATTATTTATAAATATCTATTACATAATAATATATATATCTCATGGGTCAAATACTTTCACAACCAAGAACGGAAAAATCAAGTGAAGAAGGAGGTGATGATTTTGTTGCCTACGGTCTATCATGTATGCAGGGTTGGAGAGTTTCAATGGAAGATTCACATTCAACAGTCTTAAATTTACTTCAAACTAAAGATAGTACAGAAACTAAAGATAGCAAGAGTAAACAAATTGCATTTTTTGGTGTTTATGATGGCCATGGAGGTGAAAAGGTTGCTTTATTTACTGGTGAAAATTTACCAAGAATTCTACTTAACACAGAAAGTTTTAAAAAAGGTAACTTTGAACAGGCATTAAAAGATTGTTTTCTATCTGCGGATATCGAAATTTTAAACGATGATGAATTATCAAAAGATCCATCTGGTTGTGCAGCAACATCAGTTATAATTACAGATGATAAAATTGTTTGTGGTAATGCAGGTGATTCAAGAACAATAATGTCAATTAACGGTAATTGCAAACCTTTGTCATTCGATCATAAACCAACAAACGAAGGCGAAAAGGCAAGAATTGTTGCTGCTGGAGGTTATGTTGATTTGGGTAGAGTTAATGGTAACCTGGCATTAAGTAGAGGTATTGGAGATTTTGAATTCAAAAATGCGAAACATTTACCAGCTGAAGAACAAGCTGTTACTGCTTTACCTGATATTCTAGAGCATAATTCAACAGTTGATGATGAATTTATAGTTTTAGCTTGTGATGGTATTTGGGATTGTTTAACATCACAACAAGTTATTGATTTCGTTAGAAGAGGTATTAAAGAAAACAAATCTTTAACAGAAATTTGTGAATTAATGATGGATACATGTTTAGCACCTACTTCCGGTGGTTCAGGTATCGGTTGTGATAATATGTCTGTTTGTATCGTTGCATTATTGAAGAATAATGAAACTTTAGAACAATGGTATGAAAAAATCAGTAAAAAAATTACTGACGAAGATTTGAAACAATTGCCAACTGCTGATCAACTATCGATTGACTTATATAAAATTGATGTCGAAACCAAAATGTCAGACAATAAAGATAATGAAGAATCAAATGCTAATAATAATAAGAACAACGGCAATAATAGTAACAAAAAAAGTTTAGCAAGCTTCGATGAAAATAGTGATGAATCTTCAATTTTAAAAGGGGGTGCACCGGCTTTTATTCAACAACTTTTAGCAGCTTCAAGTATTTCTCAAGACAATAATGTTATTTATTTAGATCCTTCTGCAACTTCAATTTTACAATCTTTGGGTGTTATGGAAGAAGATGCTGATAATGAACATGAACATGAACATGAACATAGCCATAGTCATGGCCATGACCACGATCACGATCATCATGTTCATGAAATTCCTCATGAAGTTGATGAAACCGAAGATAAAATTGAAGAAATAAAAGATAAAGAAGGAAAATAAATATAGTTGCTTACTACTAGTTATTAGTTATTGAATATTTGTTATTATTTCATATCTTTTCTAAACTTTCCAATTTGTGATGATATTGTTGAAATTTTTCTATTTTTTTCTCATTCTTTTGATGCCTATATTTTATACATATTTTAAAGTTATTATTATTATTATTATTATTACTATTATTATTATTCTCCTTCTTCTTATGTTAGATTTTTGCTGTTTTCATTTTTATTTTTATTATTCTATATTCTATTACTCTATATTCAATAATTCTTACCTCATCCATTTTTGTTTTCTTTAGTATTACAACTAAATTTTTTATTTTTTTTATTTAAATTTTAGGTTTCTTTGCCCTGGTGTTTCATATTCCATATTAGTTATATGCATTTATATATGCATATCTTTTCATTTTATTTATTTATTATTATTTTTATTAATCATTATTTAATTTTATATTTTTCGATTTTTTCTATTCTAATTAATTGTACAATTTATATAACTATTTAAGTACATTTTTTGTAATAAAGATTAGCTGAAAAACGCTTCACTGTTCTGGTAGCAACCTTCAATTAAAATTTCAGGTTCAATTTCATTTAAATTTGAAATAACTTGGGCAACAAAACCTATTAAACAAGGTTCGTTTCTTGATTTAATTAATGGGCTGTATTCAAATTTATCAAAATGACCAAATTTATCGAATTTATCAGACTTAACAATAGGGATTGGTAAAAAATCATTTAAAGTAATTTTTGGAGTTTTCTTTTTAGTTGGCTTTGTTAGTTCAAGTAATTCATCCGAAAGATTATAATCAATGGGATAAAAAATATTCGGAGATTTTGATAAAAATTTATAACTATAATGAGTTTTCTTAATTTCACACCAAGGTGAATCAGTTTCAATCATTAATTTGTTAAGCGGTATACTTTTAACAACGTTACAATTTGACTCATCTTTTAATCCACAGCCATTTATACTAAATGAAATATTATCACTTAAATTCAATAAATTATTCAGCTCAGTTAAATCACCAGTAAATGAATGAATCAGTATGTTATTGTTTTTCAATTTTAAATGATCACTGTTAGTATTATCATCACCATTTAAAAATGGTTTTAAAACTTTAATAAAGTCGTCACAAGCATTCCTCATATGTAAAAATAACGGTAAGTCAAATTCACAGGCTAAATTTAATTGTTTTTCAAAATATGTCAACTGTTTTTCCTTTGATGCAAAATGTAATCTATCATAATCTAGACCAATTTCACCAAATGCTTTAACAATATTCAAGTCAATACCTGCTGTAATAATTTTTCTTAAATTTTCTATATGATTATCAGGGTTAACATCAAAACTTTCAACACTTTCGGTATCCTCAATTTTATTACTTTTTTCAAATTCTAAGACATTACATGGATGAATTCCAACAGTTGTTTTCAAGACTGGGTAAAGATCTTTATTATCAATATGTTCAATATCAAACTTCCTGACAAATTCTATCAGATTTTTTGAATCTTTCAGTGAAGACCCCGTTAATAATAATTTGTTAACATTTGAATGTTTCGATTTTATTAGAACCTCCATTATATCATTTTTGTGATGTTTTTTACTATGATAGATACCCGTGAACATTGAATCTGTTAAATTAACGCCAACATCAAAATATCGTGGTTTATAAATATTCGAATTCATTTTATTTAGTAATTTATTCATTTATTTATTTTTTGATATTATATAAAAAGAGATACAACAGTTTTTTAAAAGTAAACATGAAAAAAATTAGACTAAATAATGAAAACCAAGGCGCATCCGTACACCTCACCTGAAAGTCTCAATCGTTCCCGTCGATAAAGATATTATTACTTGATATTTTATGGAGACCTGTCCATTTATTGAATTTTATTAATTAATGAGAGCATAAATAGAAGATAAAGGTGGTAAATTTATTGAATTTGAGTTTAAGTGTGAATCAATTTTTTTATTTTCAGAATTAAAGATTGGTGGCAAAATGATTCTATTTTCTAGTGGGTGTAAAGCCAGATTATTCAAAATTGTTGGAGTAGCTGGTGGTGACAAAGACGAAACAGAGCAATTTGAAGAATTTGAAAGCGAAAATACACTTTCATTATCCGAATTACATGATAGTAAGGAAGCAATGCTTAATTTTCTTTTTTCTAAGAAATTAATACGCAATTTTATTGAATCTATTGAATGCGAAGGTAATAAAACTGACAGTTCTAGTAGTGACAATTGTTTTGCGAATCGATTTTTAATCAACTGATCTTCTTCAAAGGACCACAATTCACTGTTTTTATCAGTAACTGAGTCGAAACTTGAATTTATTTGTGGTAGATTTATTGAACTTGAAACATTCTTAATATGGGCTGGTTTTGTGACTGAACTCGAGCTTGAACTCAAATTTGAACTCGAAGTTGATGTTATGTTTGAGGCTATTGGTTTGCAATTTTTGAGTTGCCCCGATTTCAATCTTCTCCATCTGAACTGGCACGCATTGGATGTTCTGTTATTAAAATGTTTTGCAATTTCTTTCCAACCCAACTTTTCAGTTTCTTTTAAGTGAACTAGCAGTGCGTCATTGCTGTCATCCCAAGACTGAGGAGTTTGTTTTGCACACATAGTAGGAAATTTGAATAATATATGATAATTTGATAGGTGAGAGAAGAAGAGATGAGATAAGATGAGATGAGATATTAGATAAGATAACAGGCGATATAAGAATTTAAATACTGACAATACTATATGTCAATAATTGTCAAATGGATGATGGATCAAGTTAACCAATTTGTATAAACGCGCCGTGGTGCGGGTTTGCTGGCGGTATTTCCCTCCGACTTTCCACTTCCGACCAACTTTACACCACTGCTAGCTGTCCACTTCTATTCTTGTCAGCACGAATAACTGATGGTTCATTACTATCTCTGGATACTTGTACTGTGTTGATCTTGAATCGCGTGTAGCATATAACATACAAGAACCATCGCAACAGCAGTGCGGACAATTTCCACTCGGCTTTGCCGAGATAGCAGGGGTTACAGGGTTTTTTTTCCTTCGATCTTTCCGGCTAATTTAGTCGGCCGAAAAATTTCCCAATCGGGAACATGTCGGAGTCATCCATTTTATGACGATTTCTTTTGGTAACATTGGTCTGCTAGAGATAATTTTATTTTGAAACTTTTTTTATGGGTAGAAATAAATCAAATGGTGGTTGTTTGAGCATTGTCTAGTGGTATACTGGTGTTCTTGGTTTTGCTGTCTTTTGATTACAACTTTTACAACTTTGTGGTGTTTAAAAAATATACGGGATTTTTTGCGATGCTCGATGCCCATCGGCTAGTTTACAAGCCATTAACAATAAGATATAAATTGCCTAATTAGGAAAGCGTATCCTCGTCAAACATTTAAATGTATAGAAAGACTACAAGATGCCTACAATGCCAATATTATCTCAGTTATAATATAAAATAAAATACAAATCGTGTACTATTCTACAATGCGAATGTTACCTCAGTTATAATTTATAATAAACGTTCAAGTTGTATACCACTATACAAATACAATGCAGATATTACTATAGCTCAGTTTATAATAACGTACTAATTGTATACCACTATACAAATACAATGCAGACATTACCTCAGGTGCACTTTATAGACCAGACAACATCTCCTCAACTTCAGGATTGAAATTTTCTGGTATCAAAACCACACCAGATTTACCAAAACTCAAATAACTCATTTCATTTAAACCGATTTTTAATAATTTGGATGCAATACCAGCAACAATACCTTTCAAGTCGATTGGTAAGTCTTTCAAATCAATGAAAATTGGGTAATAAAAATCTTGTAACGATCCCATTATGTTATTTTTTGAGTAATTCAATTTGTTCAACTCGTTTGAATCGTGTGGTAGTAGCAATCCAATCTCCTTTGTTGGTATTCTGGTAATTGCAAAAAATTCTGGGAACAGTAATTTATTTTCTTTTTTGCCCTCTTTATCACTGAAAACTTCTTCAGTATTTAATCTAGATAAATTTTCGGCTGTTTGCTTTAGAATCTGAACGTAATCACCGGATCTAGCACCTGTTAAAATTAACTTAATGTCTGTGACTAATTTTGGTTTAATTGAGCTTATTTTAAACAATTCAAATGTTTTGTCTTCGATGTTACTTTCTGAGTTATTATTATGTGCACTGTTACCCAGATCGATATTCTTTAAAATAGAGAAAACTTTTTCCTTGTCTTTGATTGGAACCAAAACCAAATCTGAAAAATAATTTGAAATGAAAAACAAAGAAATGTTATTTAATGATAATGGTTTTGTTAATTCCAAAATTTTCTTACCAATATTTAATCCATCACTGAAAACTTGAATAATAAAAAATTCGTTTTTTAATAATGTTGATAAACTATCAAATTCTAAAGATTTTTTCAAGTACTTAGAAATTAATTTACTGGAACACATTAGCGTAATCTCCTCTGTGGTGAATGCTAAGTGAAAAAATAATCCATCATCTTCAAATTCCTCATCTATTTCACTACTGTTACTTTTCGTTCTAATTTTGGCTTCTTCTTTAATATTATCAATTGAATTGGATATAGACATTGACATAGACATCGACATCGACGTTGTCATCTTGTTGGAATTGGAATAAAATGAGTCATTGGAAAAACTTCTTTCATCTTCCGATAAGTCTGATACTGATGAAGTTTCATTGTCTGAGTAATACTCAGAGTTTTTACCCTGTTCATATTTATCAATTAGAAAATAAATTATTTCTAATATACCACTTTTAAAAATCCAAAAATTTTTTCTAGGTATTGTTAAAATAGAAATTTTTGTTTTGTAAATTTGAGTCTCTGTAGGATCAATCATTATTCAATGTTTAAAAGAAAGAAAGAAAGCAAGCAAAGAAACTAATACTAACCTTGATCTCAATACGGTTATAGATATCTTTTTATAAATTAAAGAATATGATAAAAAGTTCATAAAATATGACTCTTTCTTGATTAGAATATTTTTTTCAAGGCGCTCAGTGAATCATATCTTTCTGCTTTAAGTCACAATAAGAACAACAAAACAATAAACATATGATTGGTAGATTACCGCTCTGCTATTGCCGGTTTTGGCTTTTCTATTATCTAGTAACGGATGCTACGAAGAAATAAGCAAATGCAATTTTGAGTAAATAACTCATTAATAGCGTTATTTCTTGGACACTTAATCAAATATTGAAATCGACGCGCCGATAAAGCTCTTAAAACGGAAATATTACCTTTGTGACATGTTTCTTTCACTTTTCAACTTTTATTTGTGATTTATTAGTGAAATCAATATAAAACAAATTAAATACAATTATGAAAATTTATCAAGGCCTTATATAATGCTAATGAATTCCTATACAAAATTTGTGCATAATATGGTTGTTTTAACACTCAACATACCATAATGACAATTGAATTATCACATTTTTTGCATACAATTTTTAAACCATTGGATCGTAATAAAGAAAATAAAAAATTTATTAAACTAAATTCAGCCAACTTAAATCAATATCATTTATCGTTAAACCTGAAATCAAACATAAAAAAATTAAGACCTTTATTCCATAAATCAAACGATGACTCGGTTAAGAAATTAAAGTTTTATAATCATTCAAATGATTCGTTAATTTCAATTAGTACCTTTAATAATGAATCAAATATTTTTGAAGAGAATTTAAATCCATTTAAAGAAATGGCTACATCTTCCATTGGTGAAGTTGATTCAAATTCAATTTTAAATTCCCCATCAGATTCATTAAGTCTTAATTCAAATAAAGAAAATGTTTCACCAAGTTTAACATTTGAGCCATTTTCCTTTGAGAGTAAAAAAAGTCCCATTAAACAAAGTCATTCAGTTTCAAACCTATCGATTAACTTGGATCCAGTAAAATTTAATCAAACAACTGAGTTACCGTTAGAATCTTCAAACTTGGTTAGATCTTTTAGATCAACAAGACCTATTAAACTGAGGAATATCAACAGCCCTTTAATACATAGTGCAATTTCAAAAAAGTTGAATTTTTGGTTGGAGGAGGATATTAATGAAGAATTTGATGACGACGATTTGAGTTTGTTTGATTGCTTAAGTATTGTTGAATGGAAAGAATGTCAAAGAATTATCATTATCCAAGCTTTTTAAAAATACCGAGAATATCTTTTATTCAAGTATAGTTGTGTATTATATAAATTAAAAAATAAATATGTTTAGAAAAGTTAGCCTCTAATAAAAGATTAAAGATCATTATCATCATCATTATTATCATTATTATCATTATCATTATCATCATCATCATCATCCTCCTCATCATCATCATCATCGATAATAATATCAACATCGTCAGCTACTACATCATCATCTTCTTCATCGTCATCATCTTCGTCTTCTGCGTCTAAAATGTCATCTTCACTATAATCATCATCCTCTATATCTTCTTCTTCTTCAATGCAATCACCAATGACATCTTCATTCATTAGATATTCATTAGTTGGCCTCAAGTTTGTGGCTTCACTTAGTTCAGAAGTGTCTTTTGCTATAATTATTGTTTTAAACTTCATACCTGGATAACATATTTGACAATTACTAAAGTCAAATGGTCCTTCTTCAACTTCATTATTAGTACTATTACTACCATCATTGTTACTATCATTAATATTATTATTAATGTCAGCATTCTTACTACTATCTTTAATAATAACCATCCTGGTGTCCGTAACATTGAAAGCCTGATTTTTCTTAGTTGCAATAGTTTCATTAACTAAAGAATTGTTTTTCATTTCCGAGATTTTAGTTTCACTATTAATTTCTAAGTTATTGTTAACTGTATCTTTAACTGCAATATCCTGGTTAATCTCAAGATTTTGATTTAAAACCTTTTCTAATGTTTGTTCCTCTAAATCTCTATCATCTTCCAGATCGTCTTTTAAAAAGTTAACAATGACAGAAATATTACTTAAAAATTGCCTTTCATATTCTTCAGGATTATCATTATTTTCTCTTTCATTGGTAACAACCATTGTTGAATTCGTATTAATACCTCCTGATGGACCTAAAATGACTGGCTTCCAAATTAAATAGTCTGAATTAATTTTAATTGACTTTTTTATTTCCCATTTTTTATAAATTTTAATAATCTCATTTATATCAAAAATTAGACCAAATTTTCCATTTAACTGATTATAAATTAGTGAATTTAATTGTTCTAAACCAACAATTATATCATTATGATTCATGCCTGTCAAATTTGACAAATCATCGATTGATATATTTAATTGCTTATCCGAATCAATATCACCTTCGTCCTTATCTTTCAGTAACAAATTGTTATAAATTTTAAAAATTTCTTTTACGACTGATAGTTTCCAATAATTTCTATAACTCAATAAGCCTAAATCACTAAGAGGCTTTTCTGGCGAACCCAATTTAAACTCTCTTTTTGACAACAAGTAACTAAAATCAATTAAAAAACTACCAAAGCCTCTTCTTTGATAGATTGGTAGTGTCATAATACATGACAAGTTATAGCCAGTTGAATTTAATTTCTCTTTTGAAAAATATCCCACAAATTGGAAGCCACATTTAGTTGAATACTCATATAAAACATAAAAAATAAACGGTTCAACATCATAATATAGGGTCTTTGAATTTAAAAATAATTTTGCCAATAAACATAAATTTTGACAAAAAATAACATTTTTACGACCATCAACTTCAAAAATTGAAACATTTTCACTAGGATCTCTATAAATTTCTTTTCCAGGTGGATGAGATTTTGAAATGCATTTGATCAAGTGTCTATTCATCTTAAATGATGAATCAAAATATTTTAAACAATGAGAGCAAATAAACATAATTGAATTCGATGTAAATTGGGAAGGGTACGGAGATTTATACCATGTATCAATTTCATAGTTCGCAAAATGAATTGCTTGTAGTTTGTTTGATAGTACTTGATCAGAATTATTAGAAATATCATCATTAATTAAATTTGGTGACACTAATGTCAAGTCAGAATATTGTCTTTTCATAATTTCTGAATCTTTTATTGATTTTTTGAAAAACTGTTTATCTTTAAATTTTGGTAATGTATTATAGGTATTTGAATCATTAAAATTGAATAAACCACGATAAGGTAATTCTAATTCAATAGGATTAACTTTTGGGAAATTTAAAGGTGTTGAAATATTTGACGGCAAATTATTTGATGATATTATAAACGGTGAGTCGGCCTTATTTGAAATTGAGACTGAAACTGGAGCTGATCTGGATCTTGACCTCGAAGTCGATTCTGAAGTGGATATCGATCTTATTCTTTCAATTGGCTGTGAATCTGAATAATTATCAACATTATCGTTACCAATTTGTAATCGTGTCCTTTTCCTTCCTGATAGGTCAATTACAGGAGATATTTTAAGTAGTTTCTTTATATTATAATTTGTTGTGGTGGATCTTTTACGTAATGAACGTCCCTCGATTAATGAAATATTATCCAAATCTTTATCATTTTTCAGATGTTCACTGGTATCATCTATTGATAGTTGCTTCAGTATATTTGTACGTAGTCTAAATCTTGATATGCTTAATTTATTTATATTTTTATTACCACCAGTACTATTATGGTTATTGTCCTTTTCCATCTTTATCTATATAACTTACCACTATAAATTATAGAATTATTTGTTGTTGACATTTGTTAGGAATTAAAATAAGCGCCAAATTTACAAATAAATATTAAAAATATTTTAATCTTTATTCTATCTATTAATCTTTATATATTTTTACAAACGAATTAAAGCCTATCTGGTACATGCAGTGATTCTATACCATGTTCGGATTTACTGACTAATTTTAGTGGTTTCAAGGCATCATTATTTCCGTCACCTTTATTAAAATATCCCAATTTATCGACTAATTTTGGAATTGAAAATCTCTTGTTTTCTCTATTTTTGTATTCATAATTTATTTGAATATTCGTATCTATAAAATCTTCAGTTTCACTGAAAGAAATATACCTATTAGGTGTGTCTGGTGGTGTACTGATTGTTGAATTGAACTCATCTGAAAATAATGTAGAGGTTGAAGAGTTATTTGACTGATTAA
Source organism: Kregervanrija pseudodelftensis (assembly GCA_030580115.1). Taxonomy (NCBI): domain Eukaryota; kingdom Fungi; phylum Ascomycota; class Pichiomycetes; order Pichiales; family Pichiaceae; genus Kregervanrija; species Kregervanrija pseudodelftensis. The sequence goes on from JAKTSJ010000034.1 coordinate 83,341, forward strand.
TCATTATCCTTGATAGTTTATTATCACTTAAGTTATCTTCTGAAAAGTTGACTATTGAATTTGGTCTCTTGGAAACATTAAGCTTTTTATTGTAAAAGTTTGGTTCTGATAATCTTTTTAATTTTTTTGACAGTTTTCTATTAATTTTAACAGAACTAGATCTATGTAAAGCACTACAATCTATCGAAGAAATGGGCTCAATGATTCTAATTATAGGATGATTTCTAAGTCTAATTTTAACTCGATTATTCTCTGTCATTATTATTCGTTTATAATTAAGTACTAAATTAATGTTATCAATTGCAATAAATTTCATATGACAAAAATAATAGATCAGTGCTAAAACTGAGGGTATTATTGAAAAAATGTCTATAACATCGTAACAATAGAGTACGGATACTATTAACATCACAATTGAAGTTGGCTTAATCATTGTACCTAGTTAAACATAATCTTGTTTACGTGACGATCATGTTTGTTTACATGTAGAAACAAAGAAAATCATTCATTTTTCGCTACCATTTTCACAACCTTTTCAATTCCAGTACCTGCCATGTATATTTATGGTCAGATACCTATTTCAGAACGATACTTTTTGGAACCATCAGAAACAAACCAATGGCCGTTGATCGTTCAGACATCATTTGCCTGGTGCCCTCTTATCTTAAACTGAGAACTGCCCTCAGTAAATTTTTGACGCTATTTTCCATCAGTAGCGATGATGCACTTGCTACCCTAGCTCAGGATAACGCACGTTCGTACGTTATGGCGATATTCCTGCTGAATGCTGTATTCAGATGAGAATCATTTTGTTTTGATTCTCGTAGATCAAAATTATCAGCACTATTACCGTAATGTCACCTAATACCGTTAAAGCTTCATATCATTATGACACTAGGATATTAAACTTTATTTTAAGCCGTATCCACGAGCTACTCCGTTTAATTTAACAACCAATCAATATATTAATTTTAGTTCAGTTTGCTTATTTCTATAATCTAATGTCTAATGTTTGGCCCAAATAAGCTTCGTTAGCTGAAAAATAAACAGGCTGTCATGTCATCATGGGTCACGGTGTTACACCGGCACATCGACACAGTTCGCTTTGGGTGTTATGGCACACATGTAGATGGTTATGATCTGCAAAGTCAATTACAACACAAGCATCGTATAAAAAATTAAAAGTTATGGCACAGTTACTACCACCACAAACAGACCTTCAAATCAACGTATGAAAAGAATATAATTCTTGTAAACATCTAGCTATCACTCTTTACCGTGTAGCACCATAACTTGGGTGCAACAAGCAACTTTCCCCAATCAAGGTCGTTTAACTATTTTCATGTAACTGCAACACTGACTTTATGGACTTTTCAAACAACTTCACTGTTACCAGAAGGTAGCCAATAGTAGAAAGGACAACTGGAATCTCATGCGTATCTTATTTTTTTTATTAGTTATCTATAAAATCAAATTGTATAAAGTATATATGTAGATGTATATGTATATGTGTCTATATATGTATAATGTAAATTGTATAAAATGCAAAACAAGAAAACTTACCATCACTTGTTCGATCTAATTTTTATAACATCATCTAAAATTTTTTCGTAAGCTTCATCGGCTTCCTCGTATCTATTTAATCCATCCATTGAATTAATACTAACTGGACTTGAACTTAATTGATTTTCTTTGGTATTCTCATTATCACCAGTGATAACAAGATCGTCTTTATGTCTATTATGATCAACATCAACATTAGCATGCTTATAGATTTTTTCAACAGTTGAAAAATCCTTATTAACTTTTTTAATTAAATCACTAATACTTTCAATTCCTTTGGCTTTGATGATCGTTTCCCGTAAATCTGCTCCCGATGGAATTGGATTAATTTTTAGCTTCAATTTTTTATTTTGTTCATTAATTCTACGTAATTCTTCCGCTTTAATCAATTTAAATTTTTCAATTTCTTTCTCCTTCTGTTCTTCAACATCCCCTTCTTTATTAATTTGTGAATCATCTGGCATTATATCATTCTGTTGTTGAACAAAAAATCCCCATCTATGAAATTCACCTTCTTCTTCTTCTAGTTTCTTTGAGTGAATACTGGTCTGCGAAAAACTTCTAATGTAAACTGGTTTACCAGTTGTATCATCGACAGGTCCATTAATTGAATCAGAAACAACAAAGTGAGGATAATCTAATGAATTGAGTTGATCATTAATATTATTAGTCGGTAATGCTGGATTAACTGCTTTAGTATTAAAAGGATCAATTTCATCCGAAATGGTGGAATTGGAGTTCGAATTGGAATTTGAAATTAAAGATGACTTGATCTGTTTATATTCATTAACTTTCTTTTCAAAAATCTTTAAAATATTTTCTAATGAATTATCTAACAAACAAAATCTCAACAAATTTTCCTTTGTTTCAATTGATAATTTGTTTGATTTTCTTTCATTAAATAATTTATTAATTTTAATTTGAATTTCATTACGTAATTTAATTGTCTTTTCAATAACGGAACTGAATAGAATTATTTTTTCTTCATTATTAATCATATTCTTTGATTCTAATAAATTTTCAGCTGCTTGTGTCAATAATGAACCATCAAAAATTAAATCTTCATCATCTAAATTCAAGTTAGCAAATTTATTACCTTCCAAAACTGATGAGGAAGAATTCTTATCTTCGGTAGAAGAAGAATTGTTTAGAAAGTTTTCCATATTTTTCATTAAGTAAAATGTCATCTTTGATGATAATTCTTTATCAATTAAGCTGTAATCTAAATCTAAATTATAAATATTTGAGTTTTTAATTGCGGAATACATTGCGACTGAAGATTTTGAATGAATAGTTTTATTACCTAAAAATGAAACATGAACTAACTTTGGGCATTGTTGAATAATAAGAGAAATTTGAACTAAATCAATTTCTTTCAATTCATTACAATCAAAATGAATTCTTCTTAACTCAGGAAATTTCGGTAAATAATCTCTTAAAGTTGGTATAATTTTAGGGAACAGCTCTCTATTATTTCCTAAATCTAAAAATTTCAAGTTCTTTAAATTTTTTAAATTTTTAATGACTTCAATTGCATCATTTAGATTAATATTTGTAGAATTTAACGAAAAAAACATTAAATTGATGAAGTTATAATCATTTTTAAAAATTTTATTGAATGGTGATAGTTGACCATCACTTAAATCATTAAATGCAATATCAATTCCAATACAATTATTATTCTCTTTTGAAATCCAATTTGCCAAAACTTTTGATTTTTCGACGCTTAACTGTGTTGAAGCCAAACCTAGTCTTTTAGTTTTTAAACGTAACGCATCATTAATTAATTTATTAAATTCAAAATCTTTTAGACAAGAACCATTTAAAATCAATTCTTCAATACCGTTTCTAAGAATTAGCGAATCAATCAAAAGGTTCCAATCTGAATCTGACCTAGTAAAAATGTTACTATTTTTCTGTTGTTGTGAAATATCTAATTTTTTGACATTTTTATTTAAAAGCAGAAATTTACAGAGATATTCCCAACCTGTACTATCAATGGTGACATTTCTCAAAGATAATTTTTCTAAAGTTTTTGAATGCTGTAAACTTATTAAAATAATTTTCAACATTTCACTGTTGATTAAAACATTATCAAAAATCACCGTTATGATTGGTGTGATTGACAAAAAATCCGAAAATGATAAAATATCAATTAAAGTCGGTTTCGGATTTAGCATTTTTAAAACATGTAGTGGTTTTGATTTATTTTTCAGTTGTTTCAGGGTTGCCGGAATTGGCAAGATTTCTCTCAAGTGACAACATCTTGTATATAATAATTCCAAAGAAATTTCTTTATTGAGATTACTTTTATCATCGATTTTAGCATTGTCATCACCGAAATAATTAATATGTTCATGAATTGGGGTATCAATATCTAAACTTTCGTCTAGATTTTTCAGGGGTGAAAAATATGTTTCTTGTCTAATTTCTTCATCTTCGTCGTACTCATCATCATCGAAGTCATCATCGTCGTCAATTGAATTTGAAAGCTTTTTAGCTTTAAATGATTTAACTTCTTTTTCGATTCTTAATGCAGCAATATAAGCTTCATCAGAATGCTTTTTAGATTCCACCAAGAAAAACTTCTGTCTCAACAAAGCTTTTTCCAGTAAATCTTTATCAATGGATGGCTTTTCATCCTTTGTTTGCTCATTGAAACTGTTTGTGATCCCAATTGAAAGTTTTGGCGGCGAGGCCAATAAATCTTCTGGAATCAAAACATTACCTTTTTTTGGGCGTCTAGAAGGAATTTGCTGTTGCGGATCATCAACCAAATCATTTAACTTAAAATTGACTCTTTTAAAAGGGATTGAATTTATTTTTGAAAACTTAGGATTACTTGGTGAAGTATTTTTGGGCGTTGTGGGGGTCACCGAGAGCGGTGGTGAGGGAGTTAAAGAGGAAGAAGAGATGTTTCCTTTCACTGATACGTTTCTTTTTAAATCGACACTTGAATTGGACGAAGCTGAAGTGGAAGCAGGAAGATTGGTAGTTGTCGCAGTGACGATATTTTGAAGAGGAGGATTTGCGCCTTTGAATTTGGCCGATAGAGATGAAAATAGAGATTTTTTGGTCGATTTTGCGATATCGGATGGAGATCTTGTTCTAGTGAAAGATTTCGTCAGAGAGGAAGATCTAGGCTTGACTGTATCGTTCAGATGGTTAACTGGTGAATTTTGCTGCGACTGTGATTTTAATAGCGGTTGTGACTGCAGTTGAGGAGTTGAGTTGGAATTGGAGCTTAGATTGGAGTACGAGTTGGAGTTCAAGTTTGAGTTCAAAGACAGGGTCGAAGAAACGGAGGAAGATACCGAAGAATTTTTATGATGGTTATCTGAATTTGGGAACGAGTTTGAAATGGGATTGGAGAACTTTGTTTTCAAAGACGACTTCAGAGGTAGCTCAGTGGCTGGGCTGGAGATTGGAATGTTTTGTGGCATGGAATTATTGGTGTAGTTTTCATCGAAATTTTCCGACTGTAAATCCTTCTTAAGTTGTTGGGCCTTTAATAGTTGCGACTGGACCTCATTACTGATAGAGTTGGATTTTTTAGTTAATTTTTTAACTTCACGGCCCCTGAATAGCCAATCCACGTCGACGTTTGAAACGCCAGGGTCGTTAAAGTTGGCCAGTTGATATTCCGAGTTATTCGAAGATGTTGACATCGATGTAGTGAAAGGATGAAAATACGAGTCGAGCAAGCAAGATCAATGAATATGCGTATCAGTGTGAAGAGGATCTAAGACGATGGTAATCAATATCTATTCACAAGTAGTAATGTAAGATGTAAGATTTAGCAATGTAAGATTTAGTAATGAAAGAATTGGTAATGTAAAAATTAGTAATCGTTAGCAACTGGTAACAAGTGACAACCAACAATAGTTAACAAGTGGAAATAACTAATATCTGATAACTAAGAAGTAACGATTGGTAACAATTGGTAACAATTGCACTAACAATAACGAGTAAGTAATAACAATTAACAATCAATAACTAATAGCTAATAACTAATAACTAGCAACTAATAACTAATAACTGACAACTAATAACTAATAACTAATAACTAATAACTAATAACTAACAACAATTAGCTAATAACCATTAATCAGTATTAATTAACGCTGAATAACCGACTAACAACGAACAACGTACAACTAATAACTAATAGCTAATAACTAATAACTAATATTTAATTAATTAATTAATTAAATCCCGTTGAAATTCGTCTTCACACACCCACACTTCGGCAATAAAATAAAAAAATCAAATAAAATAAAAATTAAAACAGAAATATCTTTTTTTCTGGTTAAGGAAATCCATCCATCTAAATTAGCTCCTATATCCGATGGTACCCGGCAGCCGGCACAGGACAGAGCAGCTACCCCGCTTGGTCGACCCGGGTTATCTCCGCACCGCCTGCTGCGTAAATTGAATTTCACGTCGTTTTATTCGTTCTTATCGGCGTTGTCTCGTTGTTAGATCCGATTAGTCTATTATGTCATAGGTGTACGAAGGAGATTAAGGAGATTAAGATATTGGATATTGGGATGTTGGCATATTGGCGTATTGGGTACTGGGATATTGGAATAATGGGATTACGAGCATGTTGAGGGTTTTAGAGACCATGAGGCAAAGCATGCCTTGGAGCAGGAATGTTAGTGCTCATGGACATGGACCTGGACATGGACCTGGACATGGACCTGGACATGGACATTGATGTTGGCAGGGCGGTTTCCAGCTCTGGAACTGGTCTTCTGTAGACAGTTCTTTTGCACTTAGATTCGTCAGTCCAGTAGGAAAGTAAAGAAGATTCCGTAAAAGGTTAATACGTAAGATACTCGATGGAGAATTGATATCTTGTTGTGTATGGCTGTCCTGGCTCAGGCAATCTGTGCTATTCTAGGTGCCATCACGTTCACAGATTATACAGCACTACACTCCACGGGTTTGTTTGCACACCTTGGCCATGCCGCCAAGTTACTGTATACTGGTTCTGCTACCACATTGGCATTGGTGCCTGGCAAAATAAACTAGCTATCAGGACGAAGTATCGCGGGCGGTAAACGGGGGCATGAGTGCACGTGACATGGGCCTGGGAGGGATCTACGAACTCTGAGGTATTAAATGGACCTGGAATGCCTAATTAACCTCAGCCTGGGTGCTGGGTGCTGGGAATATTAAGGTTGTGTGGGCAGTTGTGTGGGCAGTTGTGTAGGTTATTGTGTGGATGTCGTGTGGGTGCTGGGTGGGTACCAGGAGTGTGCTGGGTATTAAGATGGTCTTGAGAGCAGTAACATGTGCACACTAGTGAGATGCTTTGGATGCTGAATTGAGATTTTGATAACATTGGTGCTGAAAATGCCAGGATGCTCTAATCGTTCTAATAGCTCTGGTAGCTCTTTGCAAGACTCCCTAATTCCTAAGATGCTCTAGATATCAAGACATCCTAAATCAACTGTTAATCCAGCAGTCGCCAAGGACCGCTCGGATCCCAGTCAGTCGCACACTCTGCCCCCTTCCAATAAGGGGAAAGCTGTAATGCCATTCACCACATTTATCTACTTATGGTAATCTGCCTTTACGCTACTTCACGTTACTCTAATAGGTAATTAAGACTTATATCGCTAACACTTGTATTATCAATATAAACTATAAAAATTAAAAATTAAAAATTAATTATTAAAAATTAGACGATAAATCTCGCACTTTCACTCAAACAATAAATTGTATTTGATATCTTGTGACAGATTCTCTAAGTTTTTAAAAAAGAACTTAAGCTGAAGCCTTGAATTCTAAAATCTTAGCTTCAACTCTTGATTGTCTTTCTTCTCTGGTCAACTTAACTTGTCTGAATTTCTTGGATTCAGCAGCGTACTCAGCCTTGGTCTTGGTTGAGGTTGGCTTAGCAGATGGGTCAGCTCTGATGGCTTCATGGGCTTCCAAGTAGATGTCTTCAATGGCATCAGCGTCAACTTCGTCTTCAATGTATGACTTGAATAATAAAGAGTATCTTTCTTCATCATCATCCATTAATTCTTCCATGTATTCGGCAACGTGACCACCGAAAATGTATTTTCTCAACATTTCAGCATCTAATTCTTCACCTTCGATATCCCAACCTGGGAATCTGGATGGAGAGTGAGGAACAAATAATCCACCATCGGAAGCACCCTTCATGGCACCGAAAATTTTAGCACCAGTTGTGGTTCTTTGTAATCCAACATCTAAGAAAACTTTGAATGGTCTTGGAGAGTCTTCAACAGCTTCGGTTAATTCGAATTCACCTTCAACTTCTTCAACACCCTTATAGGTTTCGTCCAAGTTTAATTTCTTTAATGCTCTTCTAGCAACTAATAAACCAGTTGCGTATGCAGCGGACCAGTTGGTTAAACCGTGCTTGATACCGAATCTTGGTAATTCGTGAGAGTATGCAGAAGTGAAAACAATATCACCGGTGATGGTAGATGAAACAATTTGACAGATGATGTCTCTGTTGGTGAATCTAACAACCAATCTGTATTTTGGTGAGTTGTATTTGTTCTTTGCTTGGGTGACTAATCTCTTTCTAGCATAGTAATCGGTCTTACCTTCAGCTCTTCTTCTGAATGGAGTTTGGTATCTTGAAAGATATGGGGAAGTTTTTAAGTTTGTATTGAAAACCATTTTAAATTAATTTAATCTGTTGAATTATCTAACAAAGAAAGGAAAAAAAGTAGAGGAGAAAGAGTTTAAAACTTAAACAAATGTGTATGAAAAATTTTAAGTTGAGGGTGGTTGATTTATTTTTCAACGCTGAAAATTTTTCGAAAAACACAGAAAATAAAAATGAAAAATGTTTTGTCGTGCAACAGTTAATTTTGTAAAAATACTTTGCTTCTGTTACCCGGAAATAATATATTTTAATTGAAGCACGTGATCTTCGGTCACGTGCAAACATTGATTGATGTAGCTACCTTGCAATATTGACAATATACTTAATACTTAATACTTAATACTTAATACTTAATACTTAATACTTAATACTTAATATAATACATAAACCTAAACATACTTCTGAGTAATACCCATTTCTAAAAATTCAACATTATCTTTAATTGGCGGACACCACCTACCGGCTAATATACAATGAACAGCCATTTTTTCACCATAATATAAATCATTTAATAATTTTGGTGTTATCAGAAAATATTGTGATGTGTTTACATTATTTAAACTTGCCTTTTCAACAATTAATTTATGTGCTCTCCTTTCATTTTTAATGTCCATACCTTGATTGATTTCATCAACAATTCTAAATGGCGTATTTGTTAAACCTTGCAATGAATTTAAAAATATGGCCGTTGTAGTTGATTTTTCACCACCTGAATGTTGGGCCCCATTAAATTGCGTTAATCCTTCATTATCTCTAAAACTAACCAATAAAATCAATTTCCACTTCGAAAAATCCTTATCACTGGAATCTAACTTAACATCACCCGAACTTGCAATTTTACTCATGTTACCATTGAAATCATTGGATAAAATTTTAATGATTTCATCCAATTTTGGTTTCCAAACTTTGAGAATATTCTCTAGACTTTGTTGATTATCATTAATACTCTGGTTTAACTCCGGTATTTGTTCATTGACTTCCGTTAAACATTTTTCATTTTCTTCCAATAGTTTAATTGAAATTTCACTACTTGAATTCTCATTCAACTGTAACTTGGACTTAATCTTTTTGATTTCAAGATTTAAATTTTCTTCATTTAATAAATCTTTTGATTGCATTTCTTCAACTATGTTTTTCATTTCATTTTTCTCTTCAACTGTGTAATTCGACAACTTAATTTGATATTCATTTAATGATTTTTCATAATCAATTTTAGAAAGTCTAAATTCCTCTTTAACCTTGTTTAATTCATTAATCATCAACTCTTTCTCTTTGAAAATAGATTCATTAAGTAAATTAATCGAATCAATTTTATTCAATTCTTCAATACATAATGTATTTATTTTAATTAATTTCGAATCATACGCTGTCATTTCTATAATTATTTTTCCTAATAATTTTAATTTTTTAAATTGGTCAGTTTTTATTTCAATTATTTTAGAATATATTTTGTTTCTATCTTCTTCATTATCTTGATTTTTCAATTTTTTAATCTGAATTTTAATAGCTTTCATTCTGTCCTTAATATTGTCCAATTTAATGTTCAACTTATTTTCATTTTGCTCTACGCTGTTAAAATTTTTAATATTTATATCTAAACCGTTTGATTCAACTTCATAGTCTTTTTTTTCAGATATTTTATTGTTGAATTCCACTTCAAAATTGTCAAATTCCACTTTTTTCTTCTCAATATTCTCTTTATTAATCTTAATCCTATTTTTAATATCAATTTTTTGATCTTCAGATAATCCGTTCGTAAAAATTGAACCATTGGTATTGAAATTTCTTATATTTGTTGAAATTTGCCTTTTACCAAAACTGGATTTGTTAAACGTATAAATTGATTCACCACTAACATATTTAAAAATTTTTAATCCATTATTAATTTTGGACTGAATTTTCATTTTTAAATCATTTGTTAATCCATTGAATGATATCGGTATATTTTGTATGTTTTCATTTTCACATATCATTTGAATAACTTCTTTTGGACCGGAAATAAAATCAATTATGTATCCGTCAAACCCCAATTCTAAAATTTCATCTCTTGAAATTAATGGTTTGAAGTTAAAATTATTTGAAATTGTTCTGATTGAAACCTTGCATTTTAAATTATCATACAGTATTTTGGATAGCTTTTTATAATTGTCATTGTTTGAGGCAACAAATGCATTCAGATTTGAATATCGAATTAGTCTTTCTAATACTGCTCCACAACGTTTATCATTAACATTTAAGGTAACTAATGCTGGTTCAAAATAATTTAATTTTTCACCTTCATTTCCATTTCCATTTCCGTTTCCATTATTATTAAAACTTCTTAAGCTTTTGACCGCTCTAATCATTTCGCCAAATTTTCTTTGATCCAATATCATAAGTCGATCTTCAGAATTCAAATTTGAATTAAGTTCTCTAATTCTACTTTCATTATGCTCAATAAATTGTTTACATTTTTTCAAATTATGCTTTAAATCTTCAATTGGGAAGTTTATTTCTGTTATTTTAGAATTCAATTCTGTACGTTTCGCTTTCCAGATTTTATATTCATCTCTATCAGGTTTATTTAATTTTTCAATTGATTTTGAAACATTTGAGAATTCTTCTTTATAGCTTGAATGTTTTTTATATAAACTTTCAATTTGCGATTGGATACTTTCAATATCAACTTTCAAAACTTCAATTTGTTTATCAGATTCGATAATTTCAAGTTTTATTTTTTCTTGACTTCTAGAATTTAAATTTTTTAAGTTATTCAGTTCACTAATTTTGGTTTTTAGTTTTTTAACCGAGTTATCGGATAATTTTAACGAGTTTTCTAATGGAAGCATATCATTTTGAAATTTTTGAAATTTTTCTTTTTTTAAGTTATATATTTTCTTTAAATCAACCCTTTTGTGTTTTTTTTCCTGTAAACTAACATACGGCTTAATCATTAAAAATTTATCTAAGTCTTTTTCTAAATTTAAATACTCTGTTCTTTTTTTGGCCTTTTCTTTTAGAATTATATTCTTTTCATTTAACTCAGTTAGTTGATTATCTAATTCAGAAACCTTTTTTTTTTCTAACTCGATCAAATCGAATAGATTAGTAATCTCTTCATGTTGTTTTAATAATTCTCCGTTATTGTATGATCTTTCAATTTCTCTTAGTAATTCTTCAGATTTTAAATCCGCAAATTTTGACACCCTATCTTGTGGTAAAAATTGACATAAGTTATCTAATTGAATGTTATAACGTTTCAATAAATTACGTATTTCAGTGTCTGTGCTTAACTTATTATTAATTTTCCAGATTGATTTCTTTCTACCTCTAAATAAAGTCCTTTGAATGATAATGGATTTTTCATTATTATTGTTATCATCATCATCATCATCACCATCACTAGCACTATCACTACTATTACTATTATTCTCTAAATTATTTGATCTTAATTCCAATTCAACAACTGCTTCATCTGTTTTATCTTTTATAAATCCATCTAATTGCATATTTTCTTTACCTAAATATGATAACTTACCACCCAACCCAATACACACTGCACAGACAAATGTTGACTTACCAGAACCATTCGGTCCAATTATTAGATTCATTTTTGGACCAAAGTGAAATTCTGTTAACGAATATGACATGAAATTTTTTAGTTTACATCTTATAATACTACCAGATCGAAACTCAGAATAATCTGGTGTAAATTTTGTTTTGAGCCGTTTTGGTAAATATTCTCCTAAGTCCATATGATCCATTTGACCCGTCGTATAATTTCAATTAACCATTAAATCAGCAGTAAAGTAAACGTTAACCTGATTAATCTGGAATAGAATTAGAAATTGAAATTGATTTTTACGCGTTCTATCAATCTTCAGCCAATTTGCAGTCGTGTCAATAACACAAGCTAAATCAGGCTAAATATATTGTCATGTTTTTCAATTCTTTTTGTATTTATTTGCTTTATTTATTTTGTTAATTAAAACATTTTACCATGACTGATACGACACCAACACCTCAAATTGAGGGCAAACAAGAATCAATAGTAAAATTAGAAAATGATAATAATGATAATAATAATACTACTAGTAATGATATTAGTACTTCCAACTTGCAACCAGAAATTAAAATTAGTAGAACAAATAACGTTATATTGATTCCACAACTTGATGTTATAGATAAAGAATTATCGTTTAAACAACGTATGAATAGACCATTTAAAGTTATTCAAAACTTGCCAATTTCAAATACTTTACCAGATTATTCAATATTAGAAAATCCGTTATCAATTAAAGATAGTTCAGTTCTGTATAATTCATTAATTGTTTCAAGACATAACTTGTTACATAACGTTTTCAGAGCTTATTGGACAAGACGGGAACAGTATATTAATTTATTGAATGATCGTAAACGGGATAAAATGAGTAAATTTTGTGATGCTAAAATTCAGTGTGGCCCACATTGTTTTGAAGTCAAATTATTTATTTTAAAAGATGAAGAAAAGGAGAAAAAACATCATGAAGAAATTGAAAGAAAAAGAGAAGAAAGATTAAAAAGAAAGCAAGATGAAAAACTAAAATTGGAATCAAAAAAGGAAATTTTGAAAGTGAATGATATTAATATTAATAATAAAAACAGCGTTGCTAATGCTAGTAATGATCTTGGTACTAATAATATTAACAATGTGGCCACTGTCAATAAATTCAATCAGGTTAATCATGTGAATAATTTGAATACTATTGATAATGTTAATAATGTTACTGATGTTAATAATGTTAATAATGTTAATAATGTTAATAATATTAATAATGTTAATAATGTTAATAATGTTAATAATGTTAATAATGTTAATAATGTTAATGACGTTAATAATGTTAATAATTTTAATAATGTTAATAGTGTTTATAATACTAATAATAACAATAACAATAATATGACTAATAATAATGATAATAATAATAATAATAATAATAACAATGTTAATAATAACAGCAGTGTTAACGTTAATAACAATAATTCCAGTGATAAAAATTTTAGCAACAACCTTAGCACTAATACCAAAGGGCCTATAAAAGATAATATACCTAATATCAATTTGACAGTTCCGATAGCTAACAATAATACTCAAACTAATAGTAGGCCTTCAGAGAATAAAATTTCTGGCTCAAGAAATTCAAATGATGTAAAATCAAAAGAGCCAATAATAAAGCAACCACCGAAAAAGGATGATAAATCGAAAGATATAATGGCAAATCCGGAAAATGCAATTATGATTCAAAATCTAAATTCCTTAGCTAAAAAGGATTCCCATTTAAACGAACTAATGAAAAAAGTTGCCGGTGGAGGTGCAAGCACAGAACAAATTTTGGAATTTCAAAAATATATTCAAAAAGCAAAAGAAATGGGTGATGTTACTGGTTATATGGACAAACTAAGAAAAAAGCAAGAGGCTGAAAATAAACAATATGTTAATAATAAAACTAATATTAATGTTAATACTACTTCCAATACCGAAATCAATTCAAAGGAAAAAGAAACAACTAAATCCAAGGATAAACTGAATAAATTTAAAAGTAAAGAGAATGAACCTGAAAATAGTAATAATGATAGTCAAAGAAAAAAAAATTCCAAGAAACCTGTAACTAAAAAAGAATTAAAGGAAGAGACTAGAAGAAAAATTGAAGAAGCAAAATTAAAAGAAGAAGATCTAATGAGACGTGCACTTGCCTTAAAACGTGAACAGGAAATTGCTAGATTAGAAAAACAAAAATTGAAAGAAGAAAAAGACAGAGAAAGATTAAAGATTAAACAAGAAAAACTAGAGAAGAAAGAAAAGGAAAAACTGGAAAGAGAAAAATTAAAACAAATTGCAAGGGAAGAAAGAGAAAAAGAAAAAGAATTAAAAAGACAACAAAGGTTATTAGAAAAACAGAAAGAAAAGGAGGAAAGAGAAAAGGGTAAACTCGATAAAGAGAGATTAAAATTGGAAAGAAAAGAAAACAGAGAAAAAGAAAGACTAGCTAGACTAAGTAATGGTGATGAATACAGTGATGACTTGATGGATGAAAAATTAACCGCATTTCAAGAACGATATGTTGATGGTGCAACGTTAGTTTTTGAATTTCATGAAAATACTTCCGCTAGATTTTTAATTCCAATTGATTCAATCTGTGAAATTGTTTCTGAAGATAGTGACGACATTCATGATATTAACAGTAATAGTAATAAAGAACATGGAAAGGTTGAAGGTAATGAAGGAAAAATTAAGAAAGAGGTAAACGATGAAATTAAAAAGAAACCCTATGTTACTATATTGGTTTCGTTTGTGTTAGTTCATAATCAAATTGAGATTGATACATGGGATAGAAGACAAAATATTAAAAAATTAGAAGAAGAGAAGAAAAAGCAAGAAGAAGAAGAGGCAAAATTAAAAGCTGAAGATAATGAAAATGAAGAAGATGACGATGGTGATGAAAATAATAATGAAACTAAAGATGATAAAAAATTGAGAAAAAGGAGAAGAAAGAAAGCGAAATGGGGAACAAGTAAAAGAACCACAAGACAAACTAGGCAACAGCGTGAACTTGAAGAGTTAAAAAAAGAAGAAGAGGGTTATCAAGATGAAGATGAAGAAATTGAAGGCGAAGAAAATAATAGGCCACTTCCAATTTATTCTTGTGTTACCATTAAATTATTTGATGTCCCATTCAAATTTGCAGAATTAATTAAAAATAACGGCAACAGTCTAGAAGAGTCACAAAAAAATATGAAAGAGATTATGAAGATTGGGCAAAAATTGAATAAACAACATGTTTGGTATGAATTAGATGGTATCAAAGATGAATTGTTGGGAGAAACATTAAGATTTAATCTAAACAGATTGGATTATATTAATGGAGGTGGTAAATTAAAGGGCAGAGCAATGTTGAAAAGGATTGTTGAGAAGACTGGATCAGAAGCGGATGTTAGTATTAAACGCTCCAGAAAATAAATTAATAAGATATTACATTATCTTTTGTTTCAAATTTGTACAGTATCAAATGCTATTTAGGTTTTTTATTTTTGTATTAAAGTAAAATAAAATAAAAATTAAAGTTAAAATTAAGAAGAAAATTTTGGGATATATATAACAAAGATTAAAAAAAAAATATAATCGTATATAAATAATGTACAGATAAAAAATGCATGGAAACAAAATAAAGCAAATAAGCGTAAATTAATTAGGTAACAGAAATCTTCAAACCTGATGTAAAATCATCTTCATGATTGTGGTTATTATGATTATGTTTATGGTTATGACTATCATTATGTTCGTTATTCAAATAATACATGATTCCAGGATCAACATTAAGATCTTTTGAATTTTTCATTTCCCTCTTATTTTTCTCATTATCAGTATCATCATCCTTTGATAAAATTGGCGATTGAAGAGGACTTGGAATTGGCTGATCGGGAATAGTTGTTGTTGTTGTCATCGTTGTTGTTGTAGCTTGAGTAATAACAGGTAATGCAGGTGATGCAATTGATATCTTATTAATTGGATTATCTTGAGATGTTCGCCTCGAATTTGTTGCAATAGAAGATTTATCATCATCTAAATGTTGTTTGGTAGTTGAAAAAGATTTTGCACTTGGCGATGATGGAGATGTTGTAGAGATATGATCTAAAAAAGATGATAAGGTGGATGATCTAATGGCCGTTGGCTTCACAGTCTGGGAATTAGATGAATTAAAAAATTTTGGGGTTGATGCTGAATCGGATGTATTAATAAGATTATTGTTCGTTGTTAGTACATCACTATGATCTAACGATTCCGATCTTGTTGATTCAGTTGGATAATTGGATGCAATTTTCAATCCAAATGAGGATGCTGTAAGTTTTGGTGTCAAATTTGCAATGGAAGCGGTTTTTGGCAGCGGAATTGTTGGTCTGGAGTTCTCCCCCAGCAAATTAATCTTAAGAGAAGAATCAGTATTTGAGTTGGAGCCAGAATTGGTATTAGAACTAGACTTCAAAGCTAAATTCGAGTTCAAAGCAAGTTTAATGGTAGCAGTATTTGGTAATTGAGCCAGGGGTGGCGATCTTGTGATCGTAACTGCTGAAGGAGGCAATTTTGTTGTGGTGGTAGTAGTCGTTGTAGTTGTTCTTTTGACGATACTACTCAAATTCATATTGGAAACACTTGCAGTCATTTTACTAATAATGCTTTCGTCCATATAATTGTTAAACTTTAATTGTGCAGTCTTAGGATCTAATAACATTCTGCTTTCAAAAATTCCTGGTCTTGATCCATCAATTTTAACTAAATTTGAATAATCAACGCCATTAAATAAATTGAATAACTCTATTCTATAACCCCTGTTACTTGCAATTGGATTACCTGCTAAATAAACAGCAGATAGTGTAACTTTATTTGTATCAATTAATAACAATGGTTTTAAATCTGTAATTTTAGATAATTTATTTTGTCTTAAATCTAATTTTTCTAGTGATTTTAAAGTTTCAATTGTATCTAGCTCAACTAATTTATTACCTCTAATATTCAAAATTGATAATTTCGTTAGCGTTTTAGGGAATGTTTTGGTAGAAGTCAATTTATTAAATGATAAATTCAAAGATTTTAAATTAATTAATTTTGATAATGGTTCAGCTGGGATTGATGAAAGATTGTTGTAAGATAGATCCAAAGATGATAAGTTATATAAGTTATTGAAACAATAGCTTGAAATTTTCTCAATCTTGTTTTCGGTTAATGATAAATGTTTTAATAATTTCCAACTATCCTTGGAGATTTCAATATTTTCATTATTTTCATTTTGAACTTGATATATAGGATCATGATTATTATAACTGAGATGAGAGTTCGAATTACTACTATTAACGTTATTATTGGTGTTGGTAGTGGTATTGGTAGTGGTATTGGTAGTAGTGTCATTGTTACTATTGGCTGTCATAGCATAATCATCATAATTGGGGTCATTAACTGTTTTATCATCTTGCCAATCACTTGATAAAAAATGGCGTGGGTCATTAGCCATTGATGTTGAACCTCTTGATCTACGATTTTTAGTCACTGGCTTGTAATAATAATATTGACGTCTTGAAGAATGAACAGAAGAGGATAAATGTGGTTGAGAAGAATTCGAGGCTGATACGTCTTCTCCATATAATCTACTAGGGTGATAGTTAGAATTGGAATGGTTGAAAGGTATAGAACTTGGAGGAGAGGTTGATGGAATAACTGGGTTATTTTCGTGGCCTATTTGGTGATGATGATGTGGAAGATGATAGTTATAGTGATGATAATAATAAGGTTGAGAATTAAAAAAATTATTTGAAGAATTAAGCGGAGGTGAAGAATATGTATTTTTTTTTGAAGAATTTGTAGATGTAGTTAGTGTTGCTAATGATGTCGTTGACGGTGTTGATGGAGTTGTCGCTGAGGATACCGTTGTTATTATGTTGCCATTTGGAGCTGATGCAGTATTTGTTACAGGAAATTGAGTTGATGAAATAGATTTTGGGGTTGAAACGGATAGACTTGCAAAATTATTTGGAGGTGACAACGAAGAAGATAAGTTTCCGTTTTGATTTATTGGTGACGAATTATAGTTTAAGTTTGGGTTCGCATTCAAATTTGAATTTGAATTTGAATGTGAATGTGAATGTGAATGTAAATTCAAATTTGAATTTGATTGTTTTGTTTCATTATCATCATAATAACCTGAACCTCTATTATCTGAATCATTTTGAACTAAATCTATTAATATTTCAACGGGATCTAAAATATTTGCCTTTTTAACAACTAAGTATCTAATTCTTTCTGATAAATAGTTCCAACCATAGATTTCTTTTGGATCTAAATCTGAAATTTCTAAAACTGATAGATTCTTAAAAATTTTGATGGGAGTTGCTGTTTCAAAAGGGTATTCTTCATGGCCTTCAATTAATTTAGCATTCGGATCATTTGCTAATCTTAAACAAGGTAATTTGGTAAATGCAGAATATAGGTACTTTAGATCGGAGGATATATTGTCACCTTTGAAACCAGAAGCGCTTAAAGTATTCCAAAGTGCAGAAACACTTGACATGACTGATTTTACACTAGTCATTGAATGAATTGATTGATTATCGGATGATATCGCTTTATTTCTTTGAAATTCACTTAAAAATGAGACATAGTTATTTGATGTTTCAGAATCTATATTATCCAGTCTAAGACACATTGGACCAACATTAATATTAAGCTCTTGAAATTTACCTAATAAAAAGTATAGATGATGTAAAGAAAGAGAAAGCCGAACAGGTTTCGAAATTTGTTTATTTAAATTGTCCTCATATTGTTGAGCTTTAAGGTTATTGTCATTTTCTTTTTGAATTTTGTCATTATCGTTGTTTTTATTTTGAATATTATTGACATCGTTGTTATCCTTGTCTTTATGTTTATTTTTATTTTCAGGATCTGATTGTTTTGAGTTATTTTTAGTATTCGATTTTTTATACGCTATTAAAGCATTTGCTAGTTGACGTTCATGTGATTTAATGAACGATGCTAAATTATGAATATAAACATCACCATCACAAGTGTTTTTTCCCATCTTATACGAATGTATGCTTATGTGTATGCCAATGTATGCTAAAAGCGTATCTAAAAAAAGTTAAATACAGTATAGAAAAGGTGGCAGATTTTTAAGAATTTCGGAAACTTTCTAATATGACGTATTCAAATAACTAATGGCTTGATTGAAATTAAATATGAACAAAATGAAGTCGAATAATTGTATTGATTTAAGGGAAGTCAATTAATAGTACGGTATGGTATGTTATGGTATAGTATGTTATGTTATGGTATAGTACAGTGTAAGATAATATATTATAATAATATATCAGGGTATCAAATAAATGGATTCTTCGGTACTTTGAAATGTTGAACGTTTGATCAGTCAGGTATTGTACTATCTAGTCCACAAACAGTCAGAAAAGGAATGACGGTCAAGATTAGAAGACTTTGAAATAGTCTCTCTTTAGTTGATAGTCAGATAAGGTACTGTAAAAAAAAATTACTATAATTATTAGTAAATTAACAATTAATTTTCAATTACAACAGAACGAACAATTTCGAAAAAACAAAACAAAAATCAAATATCAAAAAAAAATAGTTTTTCGAGTTCGCACAAACTTTCGCTTGTTTATCTTTTTGCTCAATAAGGAAATTCTTATCTCTGTTCATGATGTTTTACAAAAATATAGGTGCTAGTATACATGTTATATATCTTGGTTCGCTGTTAGAGGGCCGGTAGCATTGCTGTGGTGCATCAAGTCAAACAGACTGGCCGGTGGAATCGCAGAAGTTGAGGCATTGGTGTCGATGCTTCTTCTGGTTCTTCTATTTCTAGTCGAACTTGCAATTGTAACAACAGAAGCTGAATCAGGACCGTTTGACAAACTGGTACCTGTGGTATGCCCTGTGCTGATACTATTGCCCGCACCAATCAATACACTGTGAATTGATGGTGTTCCTGTCATGGTCGGGCCATTACCATTAAAGTTGGAAACAACGAAATTACCGGGATTAAATAGTTGATAATTTGAGCCACTAGTGGAGGTAACTGTTCTTGTAATGTGATTTGTAGTCGATGACATGGAAGTTATAGCAGTGGACTTGCTTGAACCTGGATACCTACTTTTTCCATCGTCATCGTCGTCGTCGTCATCGTCATCGTCGTCATCATCATCAATGCCATTGTTATGATTATGGTTCTGATTATTGTTACTATCATTTTCATTTTCATTTTCATCTTCTTCGTCGGACGATAATGATAGAATTGGTTTGGTACTAACATTATCTTCCCATAATGACCCATTTTCCGTATTTGTACCACTTAAATAACTTGCAATATCATGATCATCGCTGGCTAAACCAAAATCAGTTGAATTTTGTCCGTGGTTATTAAACTGACTTGATGATGTCAATGACTGGACAGAAGCAACGGTGGTTGTATCAAATACATCATTGCGTTGATGATACTGTCTCTCATATGAATCTTGCAATCTCAGTGAACTTGCAGCTGTGATATTGGATTCGTTTAAATGATTTTTTGGTTTCAACTCAGTTTTTTTTTTGTTAATAGTATCAGTATTCTTAGTGGATTTATTCTCTTTGATGGATTTATCGTGATCATCGTTACCAAAAACTTTCTTCCTGTTATTAATTCTTGGATCACCTGTCACTATTAAATGTTTATTACTGCTACCACTATTATTATTCATCAACTTTTTAACCCATGAAAATCTGCCATTACCATTATTATTAGTGTTATCATTTCTTTCTGCTGAAACAAGAGATTTATGACGGTGCTGATGATAACCATTTGAGTTCAATGGAACACTCGATCTTCTCTTATTTGGTGCGTCAGTGAATGCTTTAGTAATTGGAACTGTTGCTGTTGTCGTGGGTATTGATGATGACGTTCCTCCACTAGAGGCTGCTCTAGTAGCAGTCGGTTTATTTGGTTTTCTAAAAGTGACATGATCATCGGTTGGAATAGGCTTAGCTGGGGCAATAACAGTGTCTGAAACCAATTTTCTTTGTGAAGTTTGTAAAGTAATGGTATTGCTGTCCATATCAATAGTATAAAATTACTAAATTAATTGATTATATATGACTTAAATAAAAAGTGTCTTAAACAAGGAAATAAACAAAGCAACCAACTTGAAAATTAAATATTTGATAAATTAATAAGGGAGGAAAACGGAAAGGTAAAAGGAAAAACAGATAAAAAAATTTTTGCCCTTCCTTTCATTAATTTTCATTTTTACTCTACTTTATCTGTATAATTTCAAGGTCTGAACGAAACAATATGAATACACCAGCTGTCAGTAATAGAAGATTAACCATGAGAGAAGTTATACTTGTCGTTGGGGCATTTGTGTTTCCTCCGTTACCAGTCTATTTGGTTACTGGTATTTCAAGCAATCTACTCTTATGTTTCTTGTTGACTTTATTTGCGCAAATTCCTGGTATTCTATATGCCTTTTACGTCATATGGGACGATTTTAGATATGGTAATAGCAGAATACAACGCTCGTCTGATTTAGAATCAGGCGTTTTAGTTCGTGAAGAGATTGAAGAAGAGATAAGAGAACCAACTCCAACTTCAACACAATCTAAATCCAATCAAAACAAAAATGGTAAGTTTACAGATCAAGGGCACACATTAGGTTCAAACGTTATTATTAGCAATAGCAGTACAAATGAACATGATTTACCTCCAAGATACGAAAGTGTCGTGGATGAAAGTAAAGTTCCATTACTGGGAGATCATAAAATTCAACATGAATAAGATCAAACATTACCAATTTATATCACAGGACCTCATGTCTCTTTATTTCTTTATTTCTTTATTTCTTCAATTATTTGGTTTTTTCTTATTACAGTGGCTTTGTTTTATGCTTAAACCTTATCTGTGTCTGCTATCACTTGTTTTCGTTTTCACGTGACCGGTTATCATTATTGATCCTGGTTATGAGGCTTATATAGAAATAGATATCTGTATAGAAACACTATATGCCCACTTTACTTGACTTTTCTAATGTCTTATATACCTTTAGTATCTGTATACTATTGTTTGCCAATAATGATTTCCAAATTTTGCTATCATCGCTGCTGATGACTTAGCATTCACAGAGATTTCAGCATTTGGAAGTGAAATTGACTGTTTTTTATCCTGTTTCTACGTGCTTGCCAACTTGGTGTTGCGTCAATTGAGTTTCAATCTATCGTTAAAAAGTATTACAATAATTTTTACGAAAACGAAGGTAAAAAGGATTCTTTTTTTTTTTTAGGCATCTGAGCAATGGGCTCAAGTTGCGACTGCTCCATTTCATATGCAAATAAAATGGGTTTCAGATGATGTTATTTGTTGTCCTCTAATTGTTAGTTAATTCCCCACATTTGGCTAAAAATACCCTGCTATTTTATGACTATTAATCGATAATTGGAGTGAATATGCTGCCGAAATATAGGTCGTTGAAATTACCTACAAATTCCATCTCCAAGTGAAAAACTGATGATGACCGAAACATTTTTACTGAAAATATAAGACAACAAACTTTTTGTCGCACTAAAAGTTTTTATTTTCAGAACTATTCTTCTCTAGCTTAACTTATTATTTTATATTTATTTTCATTTTATCTTTACGTTTGAAATTTTATAACTTAGCCTGTTTACTGTAAAAAAAAAGCACGTAATAATGAATATAGAACAAATATGAAAGTCAAGACTGTAACTCGTTGATACACATATTCTCACTAAAAATATACAGAATTTACATTTACTAGAAATTTAGATTTGAAACAGCAAGAGAATACACCGAAGCATGAAACCCTACTAAACTTGAAAAAGTTTTTGCACAACCATTTATCAGTCAATTGGGTGATAATCATAGAAAATTTGTCAACGTTACTGTTAAAATTTTAAAGAACATTATGGTATGTGTTCAGGCCAAACAAAAATATATCATTATCATGGATTGTCAACAATAAGTCAGACTATGGAAGAGATATTGATTTAGATGATAAATTAATAATAGTTAAGAGAAACGTGGTTCAATGGGTTTGATGAAAAAATATCTTACTTAGTATGCTCACAGTCTATGGATCATTATAGAGAAGTTGATCTGCTTGTTACAGGTTGTACAAAAACTGATCTTTTATTTACTAAAAGCAGATTGATTTCAATACTTTTCAAGGGCACATTTCGTTACCACAGTTAGATTAAATATTATTTGTGATATCGTTTCATTGTGCTGAAAAAAGATTTATGACCCTGCTGATGATGGTGATGATAATGATAATCGTTTGAGCTTAATGAGCTAACATATCTTCTCGTATTTGGTGCATAAGTGAATACTTTCGTAGCTGGAACTGCTGCTGTATATTAATGAATCTGTTCCTCCTGTGGCTGTTCTAGCGGCAGTCGGTTTATTTGGTTTTCTGAAACTGACATGTTCATCGACCAAATAAGCTTAGATGGTGTAACGGCGGCGTGTGAAATTCATGTAAAGACGACTGACCTTCAAAATATCAAAGTATCATAGAGTAAAGTAGCATCACTGAATGTAATTCGACATGGATAAGATCAAACATTACGAAGTTACATCACGGGATCTCCAAGTTTCCTTGTTTCTATTTTTTTGCTTGGTCTTCTATTATTACCGTGGCTTTTTTGTTCGATGTCAAAATCTTATCTGTGGCTTCTATCATATGTTTTTGTTTTCACGTGACCGGCCATTATCGATCTTGGTTCACACTTAAACAAAGATAGATATCTGTATATAAACCACTATATTCCCACTATTTCTGTCTAACTTTTCAATGGTTTGTGTACTTTTATTATTTATTCCCAATTGATTTAACTGTAATGCCATCTAACAAAAAGCCAAATTTCATTATCATCGTTGCTGATGATTTGGGATTTACCGATACTTCAGCATTTGGAGGTGAAATTGATACTCCAAATTTGCAAAAACTAGCTGATAATGGTTTAAGATTTACAGATTTCCATACTGCTTCTGCATGCTCACCAACTAGGTCGATGCTTTTATCAGGAACTGATAATCATATTGCTGGATTAGGTCAAATGGCTGAATTTATAAGACATGTGCCAGAATCTTTTAAAAATAAACCGGGTTACGAGGGTTATTTAAACTACAGAGTTGCCGCACTATCAGAATTGTTGAAAGAGAATGATTATTCGACATTTTTATCGGGTAAGTGGCATTTGGGTTTAACTCCAGAGTATTGGCCTACAAAAAGAGGTTTTGATAAAACCTTTTCTTTATTACCTGGTGCGGGTAATCACTTTAAATATTTCCCAAAGGATAAAGAAACGGGTAAAGATTTAACTTTTCAGACTCCATTATACGAATCAAATGGTAGAAAAGTGGATGCTGATACTGAACTGCCTGATGATTATTATAGCACCAAATATTTTACGGATAAATTCATCCAATTTTTAAAAGAGTCTAAGGAAGATCAGGAAACTAAAGATAAGCCATTTTTTGGATTATTGACTTATACTGCTCCTCATTGGCCTTATCAGGCACCAGAGGCTGTTATCAATAAATACAAAGGGTTGTATGATGATGGACCAGCAAAATTACGTGAAAGAAGACTTTCAAATGCTTTAAAATTGGGGATTATTCCAGAGGGTATTGAACCACATAAAGTTGAAACTTTTAAAGATAAGGAGTGGAAAGACTTAACAATTGCTGAAAAAAAAATTGAATCAAAGATTATGGAAGTTTATGCTGCCATGGTCGATATAATGGATGAAAATATTGGACGTGTAATCAAAACTTTGAAAGATTTAGATGAATATGATGATACATTTATTGTATTTATGTCAGATAATGGTGCTGAAGGTATGATGCTGGAAGCAATGTCTGTTACATCAGTTAAAATTCAATCAATAGTGAAAGAATATTTTAATAATTCTTACGAAAACATTGGTAAAAAGGACTCTTTCCTTTGGTATTCTGATCAATGGGCTCAAGCTGCAACTGCTCCACATTATATGTATAAAATGTGGGCATCAGAAGGTGGTATTCGTTGTCCGCTGATTGTTAGCTATCCAAGATTAATTCCAAAAGCTGATAACGGTAAAATTAAAAGAGGCTTTACGACTGTCATGGATATTTTACCCACAGTTCTTGATATTGCAGATGTTAAGCACCCATTTCCTAATAAATTCAATGGACGTGATATTGTTAAACCTAGGGGTAGTTCTTGGTTAAAATATTTAAAGGGTGAATCTGATTATGTACATGATGATGAAAAGGTAACCGGATGGGAATTATTTGCACAACAAGCCATTAGAAAGGGTAAATATAAAGCATTATTCATCCCAAAGCCACTAGGTCCTGATAGATGGCAATTGTTTGATTTAGCTCTAGATCCAGGAGAAACAACAGACTTGTCTGAAAAACACCCTGATACTTTACAATTATTAATCAATCATTGGAGTGAATATGTTGCGGAAACAGGGCTCGTTGAAATTACAGATGTATTCCATCCAATTATGAAAACTGAGTATAACAGAAAAATTTTGTACTAAACGTAAAAGACAACCCAATTTTTGTCGCACAAAAAATTTTTATATTTTCAAAATTTTTTTATAATTTTTTTTAATTTATTCTATTATTTATTTTACTTTCTTTTTTTAACTCTAATTGTTTACCACAACTCGTTTTCATCGTATAAAATTAGATATAATACTAGGTATAAAGCAAATATGAAAATTAAAACCATATCTCGTTCGTCAGATACATATATCCCCGTTAGAAATACACAGGAATCAACATTACCTAGAAATTTAGATCCAGCATTGCATCCATTTGAAAGAGCAAGAGAATACACTAGGGCATTAAACTCTACTAAACTTGAAAGAGTTTTTGCACAACCATTTGTTGGTCAATTGGGTGATGGTCATAGAGATGGTGTCTATTCCATTGCTAAAAATTTTCAAACTGTGAACAAAATCGCAACTGGTTCAGGTGATGGTGTTATTAAATATTGGGATGTTACATCAAGAGAAGAAACCTACAGCTTTAAAGCACATTATGGTATGTGTTCAGGTTTAGTGGTCACACCGAAAAATAAATTATTGTCATGTGGTTCTGATAAAACTATTAAATTATGGGATGTTAATAATGAATCAAATTATGGACAAGACATTGATTTAGATGACAGTGAAAGCAATGGCCAAGAGAAAAGTAGTTCAAAAGGTTTAATGAAAACATATCTCGCTGAGTTTGCTTTACAATCTATGGATCATCATAGAGAAGATGAAATGTTTGTTACTGGTGGTGCAGAAATCAATCTTTGGGACATCAATAGAAATAGACCAATTTCAAATTTATCATGGGGTGCAGATAACATTACCACAGTCAGATTTAATATGACAGAAACTTCAGTTTTAGCGAGTGCAGGTTCCGATAATTCATTAATTTTATATGATATTAGAACTAATTCTCCAACCCAAAAGATTAAAACCAGTATGAGAAATAATTCGATTTGTTGGAATCCAATGGAAGCATATATATTTGCCACGGCAAATGAAGATCATAATGCTTACCTTTGGGACATGAGAAAAATGGATAAAACAATAAATATTTATAAAGATCACGTTTCTGCGGTTATGGATGTTGATTTTGCACCAACCGGTCAAGAAATTGTTACAGGTTCCTATGATAGAACAATTAGAATATTTGGTGCTACGAAGGGTCATTCCAGAGATGTTTATCACACTAAAAGAATGCAACATGTCTTCTTAACAAAATTTTCAATGGATTCTAAATATATCTTTTCAGGTTCTGATGAAGGTAACGTTAGAATTTGGAGAACAAGGGCAAATGAAAGATCAGGACCTAAATCAACCAAATTAAGAAATAAGCTAGAATACGATGATAAACTAAAGGAAAGATATGCCAATATGCCTGAGATTAGAAGAATTAGTAGACATAGACACTTACCAGGTGTCATTAAGAAAGCTGGAGAAATTAAAAGAGTTGAAATTGATTCCTTAAAAAGAAGGGAAGAAAACAGAAGAAGACATAGTAAACCTGGTTCAGTTCCTTACGTTAGCGAAAAGGCGAAACCTGTTAGAGGACAAGTTCATAAACAGTAGAGTTTATATGAATAATTTTTATAATAATATAGTTCTTGGGTTATCTGGTGATAACAGAATACAGTAAAATAGATTGAGCTAGTACAGAGTAACAAGTAAAAGCCTGTTGAAACCTGATAGCAGAATTGTAAGATGGAGATGAAAAAAAAAAAGATTTATGGCGTACATAAAAACTTTAGATAACCTTGCATTCGTTTATGTTTTTATCGGCCTATGTCTTAAGTTACTATAATGGCAGGCATTAGAATATCAATTGATGTATGCATAACATAAGCAACTATGTCTTTTTTTAGATCACAATTTATACTAACGATTTTCAGCGTGGTGGAACTTTTACTGACTGTATAGGTAATTCAGGTACAGGTTTACCCAAAGATGATGTTATTATAAAACTATTATCTGTTGATCCAGCTAACTATACCGACTCAAACTTAGAAGGAATTCGTAGATTATTGTCGAAGTTCACGGGTAAGGAGATTCCACGAGGTGAACCAATGGATACTTCTTCAATTGAATCTTTAAGATTAGGTACAACAGTTGCAACTAATGCGTTGTTAGAGCGTAAAGGCTCTAGGTGTGCGTTGATTACGACTAAAGGATTTAAGGATGTTCTTGTTATAGGTAACCAAAGTAGACCCAATATATTTGATTTGAGTGTCTCTAAACCTGAATTGCTTTACGAATCTGTTGTGGAAATTGACGAAAGAGTCACTTTGGAAGATTTTGTTGAAGATCCAG
Source organism: Kregervanrija pseudodelftensis (assembly GCA_030580115.1). NCBI lineage: Eukaryota > Fungi > Ascomycota > Pichiomycetes > Pichiales > Pichiaceae > Kregervanrija > Kregervanrija pseudodelftensis. The sequence continues at coordinate 110,970 of JAKTSJ010000034.1, forward strand.
ATCATAAAATTAGTTCTGCTAACTCTGATAGTAATCTAGTTAAAGGTGTTTCCGGTGAAATCGTTAGAATTTTGAAAACTGTGGATTTGGAAGAAGTTACTTCAGTTTTACAAATTTTATACGATACTGGTGTTAGGTCTATTGCAGTTTGTTTAATGCATTCATATACTTTCCCTGATCATGAAATACAAGTTGGCGAAATTGCTAAAAGTATTGGTTTTGAAAATATCTCTTTAAGTTGTGTATTATCCCCAATGATTAAATATGTTAACAGGGCAAATTCTTGTGTCGCAGATGCTTATCTTACTCCAGAAATTAAAAAATACTTACAAAGTTTTCAATCTGGTTTAAAAGAAGGTTTGCAGTCACTTGCTCATGGAAAAACAAAAGGTGTTAGATGTCAATTTATGCAATCTGATGGTGGTTTAGTTGATGCATTATCATTTTCAGGGTTAAGAGCAATTCTATCCGGTCCTGCTGGTGGGGTTGTTGGTTATTCAAGGACTTGTTATAATCCTAAAAATAATATTCCACTAATTGGATTTGATATGGGTGGTACCTCCACAGATGTTTCTAGATTCGGTGATGGTAAATTTGATCACGTATTTGAAACAACGACTGCTGGTGTGACTATTCAATCTCCTCAGTTGGATATTAATACGGTTGCTGCCGGTGGTGGTTCTATTTTATCTTTTAAAAATGGTTTAATGCAGGTTGGACCTGAAAGTGCTTCATCTCATCCTGGGCCTGCTTGTTATCGTAAAGGTGGCCCATTGACTGTCACGGATGCAAATTTATTATTAGGTAGATTAATTCCTGAATATTTTCCAAAAATATTTGGTCCGAATGAAACTGAATCTTTAGATTTGGATGCTTCTAGAACTAAATGCCTTCAATTATGTAATCAGATTAATAAAGCTCATCCTGAATTACCAGATATGTCTCCTGATGAAATTGCGTTTGGATTTTTGAGTGTTGCTTGTGAAAATATGGCCAGACCAATTAGACAACTAACTGAAGCCAAGGGGCACATTTTATCTCAACACAGATTGGTTTCATTTGGTGGTGCCGGCGGTCAATGTGTTGCCGATGTTGCTCAACTATTAGGAGTTGATACTATTTTAATTCACAGATACTCTTCTGTTTTGTCTGCCTACGGTATGGCATTGGCAGATGTTGTTGAGGAAGCTCAAGAGCCTTGTTCTTTGATATATGATGGAGAAAATAAGCTTTATTTTCAAGAAAGGTTAGATTTATTAAAATCACAAGCTAATAAATCGTTAAAATTGCAAGGTTTCGAGGATGCAGATATCATTTTTGAAGAATATTTGAACTTAAGATATCAAGGAACAGAATCCGGTATTATGGTTCCTAAACACGATAAGGCTTCTTATAAGGAAACCTTTTGTGAAATGCATAAGAGAGAATTTGGATTTTTATTTGATAAACCCTTAATTGTTGATGATATTAGAATTAGAGCTAGTGGTAAGGCAATGCAAAGAGTAGAAGAATCTGTTGATGATCAAATTTCAAAGTTAAAATCCTCTAACTCCATCAAAGCTGTTGGTTCCGAAAAGGCCCAATTTACTAAAGATACTTTTTGGAAAAAGAACGATAGGTTAGAATGGTTACCCACTAATGTTTACCGTTTGGAAGAATTACCAATTGGTTCTGAAATTAAAGGTCCTGCAATTATTGCTGATGGTACTCAAACTAATGTTATTCCACCAAATGGCTCAGCGTTGGTTTTGAAGACGCATTTGTATGTGACTCTGATCAATCAAAAGAAGGCAGCATCCAGTAAAGATGTCATTGAAGAAGGTATTATTATTGAACCCGTTTTATTATCAATATTCGGACATCGTTTCATGGATATTGCAGAGCAAATGGGTGCTTCATTACAAAAAACTTCAGTTTCTGTGAACGTTAAAGAGAGGTTAGACTTTTCATGTGCATTGTTTGATTCTGAAGGTAATTTGGTGGCAAATGCTCCTCATTTACCTGTCCATCTTGGCTCAATGTCTGCTTGTGTTGCAACACAAGCTAAGTTATGGAAGGGCAAGCTAAAATCAGGTGATATTTTAGTTACCAATCATCCATCTGCCGGGGGTACCCATTTGCCTGATATCACTGTTATTACTCCAGCATTTGATAATGATGTGTTAATTTTTTATGTTGCATCTCGTGCTCATCATGCCGATATTGGTGGACTATTACCGGGTTCTATGCCGCCCAATTCAAAAGAATTATGGCAAGAAGGTGCAGCAATATATTCTGAATTTTTGGTCAAAAATGGAATTTTCCAAGAAGATGCTATTACTAATAAACTATTGAAAGAGCCAGCCAAATATCCTGGATGCTCTGGTACTAGAAGGTTATCTGATAATTTATCCGATTTAAAGGCACAAATCGCGGCCAATCAAAAGGGTATTCAATTGATTGATCAACTAGTTCAAGAGTTTGGATTACATACAATTAAGGCATATATGAGAGCAATTCAAGACAATGCTGCAGACACAGTTACAAAAATGATTAACAAACTACTAGAAAATCATAAGAATAAACCGTTAAATTGTATTGATTATATGGATGATGGATCTCAGATTTGTTTATCGGTTTACAGAGATAGCGGGGGTGATAAAGTTGTATTTGATTTTACGGGTACATCACCCCAAGCTTATAATAATTTTAATGCTCCAAGAGCAATTACATACAGCGCAATTATCTACTGTTTGAGATGTTTAGTTGATGAAGATATTCCATTAAATCAAGGTTGCTTGAGACCAATTTCTGTCATCATTCCTGAATCTTCATTATTATCACCAGAAGATGGATGTGCAGTTGTTGGTGGTAATGTTTGTACCTCACAAAGAGTTACGGATACTATTTTGAAAACGTTTAATGTTATGGCTGATTCACAAGGCTGCTGCAACAATTTTACTTTTGGTAATGGTGGTAATGATGAGCATGGTAATTACGTTCAAGGTTTTGGTTATTATGAAACTATTGCAGGTGGTCACGGCGCATCAAAAAAATGGAATGGGGTTTCAGGTGTTCATACTAATATGACCAATACCAGAATTACTGATGCTGAAATTTTTGAAAGACGTTATCCTATTATTTTAAGAAAATTTGCAATTAGGGAAGGATCTGGTGGTAATGGTATTTTTAAAGGCGGTGATGGTGTCATTAGAGAAGTTGAATTCAGAATTTCGGTTACTGCATCCATTTTGTCAGAAAGAAGAGTTATTTCGCCACATGGTTTGAATGGAGGCGAAGATGGTGAAAGGGGCCTGAATTTATGGGTTAAAAATATTAAAGACGATAATGGTAATCTCATAAGACAACAAATTAATAATATTGGTGGAAGGTCCACTGTAAATGTTTCTAAAGGTGAAAAAATTGTTATTATGACGCCTGGTGGTGGTGGTTGGGGTAAGCCTGATAACAATAACGAAACTACTCAATCAAAGAGAAAAGTTATTTATGAAGATAAATTTACAGGTTCAGGTTCTTTATCCAACAGAAAAAGGTTACAATTGCAAAATTGAATTTCATTTAAAATATTTACAGAATTTCTAAAACAAATTACTTATTCAATCAAACATTTGTAAAACGCTATCTAATTTAATTAACATTTCGTTCCATTCACCTTCACAGGTACTCAAAACGGTGATTGCACCTCCAGCTCCGCATCTATAACAATTAACATCTTCATTTGATTGCAAATCATCATCATAATTAAATAAGGATCTAATAATAACACTCCAATCTGCAGTATCATTTATTGACCAATAACCGCAAATACCGGAATATAAGCCTCTTCTTTCATTAGTTTCAAGATTATGTAATAATTCAACAGATCTCTTTTTCGGTGCACCCGTCATTGAACCTGGCGGTAAAGAATATGATAATAAATCTATGCCCGAAAATTTTGAAACTGATAAATCACCATCGATAACGGAGACTAACTGATAGATAGTTTTATATTCCTCCACTGTCATTAATTTACTCACTTTGACATTTTCTAAAAACATGAATAAATCGTGTCTGATTAAATCAACAATCATTAAATTTTCACCCATTTCTTTTGGAATTTTTAATAACGTACAAGCTTTTTCATAGTCGACTTCAGGGGTTTTTTTAATCGTACCCTTAATTGGTCTCATTTGACAAGATTTTGAATCCCAATATATGAATCTTTCAGGTGATGTTGATAATAATTTTGAACTACCAAAATTCAAATATGAAGAATAAGGAGATGGATTTTTATTTACTAAATTCTTGTAAATTTCCCAAGCTTCAATTTTTTTTGGAATCTTGATTAATGTTGGTCTAGTTAAACACAATTCATACGTATCACCATTTTTTAAAAAATCCTGACACTTACTATAGTTTTTTGAATAATCTAATTTATCAGGCAAAGTAATCTCAATTTTCTCATCTGTCAATAATAAGGATTTAATTGATTTATTAACTTTTTTAGTTTGATTATTTTCTAAATAATTTTTGATTGAGTTTAACCACTCATTATCATTTGGTTTGATAGTAACAACAAATGAGCCCTTTTCAGAAACTGCAATAAATCTTTCTATAAAACATAATTTTAAATCATCAATCTCACTTTTAGTAACTTTGTTTAAATTTTCTAACTCGACATATTTACCTTCTTCATAAGATATATAGCCAATTAAGCCACCATTAAAGGGACAACTTTTTAATAAATCATTTGGAATTTCCGGTTGGAAAAATTTATTTGACATAAATCTTGCTAAATAAGAATAAATATCATTAATGGATTCAATTTCAAAATTCTCAGAAGACCAAGTTGATAATTTCAATTGATTTGGTAGTTCTGTGGAATGACTTAAAACTTGTGATTCAAGATTAGAAGGTAAACCAATAATTGACCATTTTCCAGGTGTGAGTGCAGAATTTAAAAGTAAGAAATCTTGATCTTTTGGTAATGATTCGCATAATGATAAAATATCTCTATCAACAGATAATACCTGGAATTGATAATCAAACTTAACTTCAGACTTAAATTCATTAATTAGAGGTTTTAAATTTAGTAAGTGAGAGTCTATTAAGTCTGTATTAATATTTCTAGATGTTTTAACCATCGACCAAAAATTTTCAATTAACTGTCTACCAAAAGTTGAACAAATTGATTCTGGATGGTATTGAACTCCAAAATGAGGATTAGTTTTATGCTTTGCTGCCATTAAAATATTATCTGGCTCATAATACGCTAGAGGTAGAATATTTGAATTCTTAGGTGGCTCAACAACATAAATTGAGTGATAACGAACAGAATCAAAATTTGCAGGGAAATTTTGAAAAATTGAAGAAGAATCGGAAATTGAAATATTATGAATTTGGCCATGAATTGGTTCATTCAAATAATCTATTTCACAACCATTTGAAAGACAAAGTGTTTGGAAACCAAGGCAAATACCCAGAATTGGTTTCCCCGGGAAATTTTCATAAATGTAGGGAATGATACCAATATCATCACTATTACATGGAGAACCAGGTCCAGGGCCAATGACTATGGCATCCATTGAGTCAATTAGTTTGTTTAGTACAATTGAATCGTCCGGTAATTTGTAAGAATCATTATGGATTGTATGGACATGAGCGTTTGTAGATTCCTTGAGTAAATCTCTTAGATTATAAGTGAATGAATCGTAAGAGTCTACAAGTAATATTGACATGATCCCAGTTTAAAGAAAGAATTTGTAGTTGATTCAATAAAAAAATGAATCCAGGGAAACCGTTGAATACATGGAGGTACGGGTGGCTGAAATTTTGACACATGAAAATTTTCATGATCAGTGATTTCCATATTGGCTTTTATTCTCTTTTTTGTTCGTAGATCTAAGAACGGGTTATAAATTATTATTTTGGTGATGAATCTAGTTGAATCGCAGAAAATTAAGACTTTGGCTGATAAAATACAGCCAATATATGGAGATGAATTTCAAATACTGATAAGTGTACCAAAACAAAGGCCTAATGGTGAAACCAGGAACAAAATACCGATAACGGTTCATTTGAGTAAAACTGGAGCAGACACCGAGCTTGGCTGTTATGTGTACTCTATCTATGGTAGAGGTGAAGTTTATCAAACATTGCTAAATAATTCTGAAGAGACATTGGTTGATCTAACGAAAAAAGTAGGTGGATTAATAAGTAAAAAATATAATTCACCAAGTTATGTTAGTATGAGCGGCTATTGGTCACTGGAGGATCTAATACCAACGATTAAAGAAGTTTTTAGATTTATAGAAGAATCTTGGGATTAGTGTCTAAAATAAGGAATATGTATAAAATCTATAAAAAAAAGAGTGACGAAGACGAAATTATATTTCTATTGTAACTATTAATTTACATATTTAAATTAAATACTGTTAGCTACCATTTAAAATCTTTATATGACCATTTTTCAGTGACTTTAGTTTTCGCTTTCTTCTGTTTATTAATTCTTCTTGTTTCAATTTTACCTTGTGACTGTAATAATCTCATTTGGTCATACAGCAGATTACCTTCGGGTTTCAACTTTCTTAAAGAATCACTTAATTCGTTACTGAGTTTAACTTCTAATGGACCATCAATAACTGTAAATTTTGAACCTAATTTCTTTGTCTCCTTTGAAATTTTTAAATTATCTTTATTAATTTTTGGTTTTAAAGATTTTTCTAACTCTTTTTCGTTAGCTTCCTTTAATATTTCGGGCAATTTATCTAGTTCTTTAATTCTTAGTTTCAATTCTTTCAATTCCTTTTCTAATCTTAATCGTTCTTTATATTTTTTTTCTTTGTTCCTTTGAGCTTGAGATTTTAACTTATTTTCAACCGCAGGATTAACTGAAAGTCTAATTTCGTCATCAATTTCTTCAGCTTCGTCTTCAACTGCAGCGTCTTCTTCTTTTCCTTCTTCTTCTTCATCACTGTCATCTGCCAATTCATTATCTTTGTAATTATTGATTAAAAATTGAATTCTCTCCTTGGCGTCTTCTAGTTCTAATCTTTGATCCTCTTTTGACTTTTCCTTGAAATATTCTTGTTCAATTAGATGTTTCCAGTTATCGAACGATGGATTATATGATTTACCAGCATGTGGAGTTTTTTCAAGATTTCTAATTTTGATTGGAGATTTTGTTAAAGTTTCTGGTTTAACAGTTGCAGGTGTATATGAAATGGAACTATATTTTTTTAAAATTTCAGGTAATTGGTCTCTTTTAATTTCCTCTTCAGAAACTGTATTCCAAACATCATAATTTTTTGAACTTATTATACCATCTTTTTCGATTCTACTTGCGACCTTATCAGCTCCTTTAATTTTACCAGCTAACTTCATTAATTGATGAATCTCTTTTTTTGAAATACCTTCAACAAGTTTTTTACTATTTTTAAATTTAATCTTTTCATTTGTTAATTTTAAAATTTTTGATTTATTTGTTAAAATTTCACTTGATTTTAATTTTTTAACATTTTTGTTCTTAAATCTATTTAAAGTTTTTTCATCTGGATCTTCATCAATAAAAAATAAATCTTTTTCGTCAACTTCAGAGATTAATTTACCGTGATTAATTAATTCTTCTTGTTGATCCTTTAATTTTTGTTCAATATCTATAATATCAACATTTTTTCTCCATGCTTTTCTACCCTTTCTTGAAGGTTGATTTGTTTTTGGTCTACCGTCACTCATTAGAAATATGGTTATTAGAATAAAAGATCAAATAAAAATAAAAATCAATAAGAAGAAACTTAAATTAAGAAGAAAATATTGAAAAAATTTTAATTTTTTATTTTTTAAAATTTTTTTTTTTTCATTATCATTTGGTGTAAAGATGTGTTTTTCGCTTATCATTTCAAATTATCTGTATTGAATTGAGATGATGAATCTCAAGTTTGTCTCGATCTTTGAATAAGTTTATTGTTTATGAGTTACAGATTATTTTTTATTACTTTAAAATGTCTATCCCTAATAAGTTAGTTATATTACCATGTCATTCAGTATATATTTCTCAAGAATATGAAATTCCAAAGGAAAACGATTATCCATTGCCAACGACCAGTGGACCTGGTACATCAAAAGATGATTGGATCTTGGCTTCTTTCCAAGTTGAATCTGAAGACCATCTATCATTCCTGAGACATTTATATAAGTGTGATGAATTATTAAAAAAATATAATGATTCGGTTTGTATCATATCTGGTGGTTATACTAAGGGTGAAATTAAAGATAGTGAATCAAATAGTTATTATAAAGTTGGTGTTCAACGTGGATTATTTAAAGGTACAAATAAGGATAAAGTTTTTCTTGAAGAATTTGCAAAAGACTCGTATGAAAACATTTTATTTTCATTATGTTTATTTTATAAAAAATTTAATAAATTACCTGAGCATATAATAATTGTGGGATTTGAATTTAAACGTGAAAGATTTTTGGACCTCCATTGCAAAACAATGAACATTTTTGATAATACAAATATTGATTATATTGGTATTGGCCCAATTTATCCATTGAAAAACGATGAAAGTATTTCAGAAATTGATTATAACTTTAAAAAGGATGCATTTTTTGATGATTTGATTAAAAGTGAGAAAAAGTTTGCACTAGACCTATTTAAATTAAATCAATTTGGTTCAAAAGGTTCAAAATTAAATGATAAAAAGCAATCTAGAGATCCGTGGAACCTTAAAAACAAAATTTTGGATTTTTATAAAACAGATAATCAATTTTTAAATACATTATTAGAAATTGATAACTATGAATATTCAGAGGCAGTTAAATTATATAATAAATTCATAAAATAATAGAGCTCAGAAATTAAATCATTCATAACCTTCCAATAATTTCATTAAGTTTAATTTTTTAACATTTAGTTCTTTGATTTTATTTATTTCAGTCTCCAAATAATCAATTTCACTATTTATATTTTTGAATTTCTTCAAATAGTTTTCATCAATTTTATTGAATGTTGTCAACTTATTATCATTAATTTCCAAAATAAAATCATGATATTTAATTAATGATTCCTTATTACTAATTGTGATAATTGTAAAGCATTTCTTTTTCATTAATTCAAATAGTAAATCCTCATAATCATAGCTAATTGCACTCGTTGGCTCATCAAATATTACAAACTGTTTATTATGGAATAACACTCTTGCAAAAATTAGTTTTTGCTTTTCACCTCCACTCAATAAACTTTCCCAGTTTTTTTTATCTTCAATTCCACCAGCAATAAATGACTCTTTTAATTTATATAATTTGTCATTTATTAATATTTCTTCAACAGTTCTGTTTAAATTTTCACCATTTGGATTATAGCTTAAATCAAATCTATCTAACAAATAAGATAAGCCACATTCAATTAAAATATTTTTAATAAATTCATCATCAATACCCCTTTCAATAACTTCTTTGGAATTCAATGGATAAGTAACTTGATCTTTCAATGACCCATTAACAAAATATTGTTTTTGACTGACATAAAAAATATTATTATTTGATGGTTTACTTAATAGTCCATCACCGTATAATGGCCATAATTCAGAAATTAATCTAACAATTGATGTTTTACCACAACCATTTTTACCATGGATTATTAAATTTTGGCCTTTATTAATTTTGAAATTTAAATCTTTAATTAAATAATTTTTACTAAATGGTCCATCGATTGATGGTGGAATTATATTTATATGCTCTAATCTTAAACCAGGGAAATTTCTTTGGATTGTTCCTAATTCAAAAGTATTATTTGTAGTTGAACGTAATAATTTTGTTTTAGATGAAAATGAATTTAATTGATAATTCGAGCCAAATCCACCATTGACTCTTAATAGACTATTGTTCGTACTGTTATAACCATATTGGAAGTTTGAATCATGAACTTGGTGTAAATTAACCAAAAGTGTGAAGATTTTATCTGTAATACCATTTAATCTTGAAATGTCTTTAATTGAATACATTAATCTTGAACCTGCATCCGCCATACTCAAAATCAATCTTTTATTGACAATAAAAGATTTCATGTTTGAGGAATTTGAATGATTATCTAGTGGATTAATCAAAATTGGCAGACCAGCAAATAGATAACCAAATGTTGGCCAAATAAATTTTAAAATGTAATCTTCAAGTATTTTGAACTTAAATTTTTCATTGATTTCAAAACTTAATTGGCTGATTAGGTTATTGAAAATCTCTTTAATTTTTGATTTTTCAAAATTGATACCCTTGAAAAATGAAATCTCTTCACAATTGTTTAATAGGTTCAAATTATAGTTATAATAAATACCTTCCAAAAATGATTTGTTTTTCCAAATTTTATTAAAATTTGGTGAAATTTTCTTTAAAAATAGCCCAGTCAAAAAATAGTTTAATAAAATACCAAATATACCAAAATTACCAATGTTATCTCTTAAATAAAATGCAAAAAATATTAAATCTATTGTTGGTTTACCAATGTTTGTGAAAATGGAAGTTAAAGTGTTAGTGAACACTTTAATATCTTCTGTGAAATATTGATCAATATTTTTGTAGTTTAGCTTATAGTTTGAGTTATTTGAGTTGTTATTATACTGCAATTTGTAATACACTAATTTGTTGTCCATATACAAATCATGGCAATATCTAATTAAGTTTGTTCTAAAATTCAACGATAGCCTGTTTGTCAAATATTTTATACCTGAATTGACATAGGAAGCGGGAACTGCAAATAGAAACCAATATATTAAATCTCTAATAAAAAATCTAATGTTGAAATTTAACAAATCTTTCATCAACTGACCGTCTAATTTGGTAACTAATAAAGTTAACCATGTTCTTGAAATCAAAAACAATATTTGTAAAAACAATATATATGAATTCTTGTTGAAAATCGTAGGAATCAAAATCAACTTCCAAATGATATATATTTTTTCAATAAATTGGAATTTCATGATTGATGACGTAAACTTCGTTTTGGAAATCAATTCATGTTCCTTCATGAATTTTTTGAAAATCAATTTATCGTGTTCAAACTTATCGTTATTTAACGAATCCAGTTTCACTTTTATATATTTTGATTTATATGGGACATTAATAACTCTAACCTTCTTACTATCTGCTGAGTTGAAAAATTTCGTTAAACTTAGTTTGGAATTCGAAGCGTTCGAATTAAAATTTAGCTTGAAAGCATTCAAAATCTTCAATTTCAAAAACGAAAGCAAGTTTATTATTGAATATGATGATAATGTCACCAATCCCAATGATATTGTTAAAAAGAAGAGCAAAACCGGTTTAGAATTCGGATTTATATGTAGGAAGTGGATGTAATAAATATATTTTTTAAATAATCTATTTTTCTTGAATATAGTAATCAATTTGAAAAGCTTACCATTTATATCAGCACTGACATTATTGTTACGCTTGATCTGGTGTAAAGTAGAGATTATGCTCATGGTTGATAGAAAACTAAAATGTGTAGAAAATATATCAACAACATTCTGGTCGTCTCGTCTATATTCCTCACACTGTGATATTCTAATTCTTTTTTATACAAGTGCCTACTCCACCTAATTTGTTCTTAAATTAAATCATAAAACTACAAGATCACGATCTCCAAATTGTGGGGGAGGGAATTGCTCCGTGTTACACCGAGACTGTCGTTGCGTTTCACTTGAAACGTCGCAAAAAGCAATAGTTTTTATCAGCCAATGATATCAAGGAAGACTGTAATGGTGCACAGATGTCGTCATTTTTTATAAAAATTGTGACCCTTTTCCACGCTCGGAGAATTAAATTATTAATTATTAATTTTCTTAGTTATATCAGTTCTATTTTTATTTATCTGAACATCAGGTTTTTTCTTTCTTTACTTACTTTCCCAATTATCTATACACAACAATGTCACTAAGATTACTAAGACCTACACTAAGAGTTATATCTCTTCAATCCAAGAACAGACTACTGTATACTTCAACGATTCACTCAAAATCTGAGTCAGCAGCCAATCACGCACCTACATCATCGTCATCATCATTGAAGCCAAAGTGGTCAAAACATATTATATCGACAACAAATACTATAGAACCAGAACCAGAACAAAGAAATGATACAATTACAGCAGAGAAGAAAAGGTCCGGTTCCAAAAAACGTAAGAGAAGAGTGTTAAAACCATTAAAATCACCAATAACACTAACTCCAAATGCGTTAATTCATCTAAGAGCACTAAATAGTGGACCAGTTCCACAGCTGATTAGAATATCAGTTCAGAATAGAGGTTGCTCAGGTCTAGCATATCATTTAGAATACGTTAGCAAACCAGAGAAATTCGATGAAGTTGTTGAGCAAGATGGCGTTAAAATTATAATTGATTCAAAAGCGCTATTTAGTATAATTGGTTCAGAAATGGATTGGTTGGATGATAAACTAAGTAGTAAGTTTGTTTTTAAAAATCCAAATTCCAAGGGTACTTGTGGATGTGGTGAATCTTTTATGGTTTAGATTTAGGTGTTCATTCTTTTTTATTTAACTAGGTTATATATATTATTATTACATAAATACATAAATACATTATTATTATTATTACTATTAAGATTAAATTATTTATAATGGACTCGTTTCCCTTTTCAACCAATTCCAAGTTAAGCTTTTTTTCTCAAATTTGTGTTCATATAGCTTCCAGATTTCACTGTGGTAATGATTAATCCAATCTTTTTCCTCCTTACTTAACATTTCAATGTTGATTAGTTTCCTGCAGTACGGAACTTTGGTTGTTGTAACAAATTTCAAAAATCCATCATTTTCTGCCTTATCCTCATTATCATTACTTTCAATATCCTCTTCATTACCTTTGTCGCCTTCATGGTTGTCAATTTTCTTTAGATAAACCATATTTTCAATTCTAATACCATAGTCACCTGTTTTGTAATATCCAGGTTCAATTGTAAGTAAATTGCCACTCTTTAAAACGTTGCTATTACAATATGATTTAAATCCAATGCCAATACCACTTGAGTGAACCGGTCCGTAACAATCAACTCCATGACCAGTTCCATGAAGATAATCCAGATTTTTTGCCCATAAATATTTTCTAGCAGTACAGTCGATTTGGTATCCAGTCACTTTATTTTCTGGTATAATCAGTCTTGATAGTTCAATCTGACCTTTTAAAACTGAAGTATAATTATCAACCTCTTCATCCGTTGGCTTGGTGAAATGGAATGTACGTGTTGTATCTGTCGTACCATTTAAAAATTGTGATCCAGTGTCACAAAGATAAATTTTATTTGGATTAATAATTAAGGAATTTCCTGTTTTTGGTGTATAATGAACCACAGCGGAATTTTTACCTGAACTTGAAATGGTTTCAAATGATAATCCTTTAAAATTTGGCAAACTTGATTTAAACTCAAATAGTTTATCTGATGCCTCTAATTCTGTAACGAAATCACTTTCAACCACTAATTTTTTTTCCAGCCATGAATAAAAGTTAATTAATGCAAAACCTTCATCAATTTGTGCTTTAATTTGTCCATTTATTTCAATATCATTTTTAACTTCTTTCATTATTTTAATCGGTGACTCAATTTCAATGAAATTTTTGGCAATTATACAATTTATCATCTTCCAACTTGCATCTTCCGTTATCAGTAGATTTTCATCACTATTGTTTAAACTGGTGGCAACTTTACGTATATCAAACCAAATTTCATCATAGGACTTCAATTCACAGTTAATTTCTTTCAAATAATCTTTCAAACTATCAAACCTCCCATGATTATTTGTATATAAAGATAATTTACTTTCACCTTCAATTATTAAGTAACTATAAAACAATGGATTATATTCGATATCTTCACCCCTCAAATTTAATAACCAAGCAATTTCATCCAACGAATTCAAAATTAAAATTTCTGAGTTATATTTTTTGAAATACAAGTTATTCAACTTCTTCAATTTGTCAGTTGTTGATTCACCCGTTAATTCGTCATCCAATTTAATAATTGGCTTAAATTCCCTAAGTGGTTGGACTTCAAAAACTTCCCAGTATTTATCGATTAAATTATCCCTAATTGGTAAGATTTTAATTTTGTAGCTTTTATTTTCAATCAACTTTTTCTCAAGTAATTTTTCGAAGTTTTTAAATTTATTGTATGAGATTAATTTTGGATCAATTCCGATGTTAACTTGCTCACCAGAGTCGATTGATAACAAGCATGCATGCTTGATTGTCCATTCTTCCCATGTCAACTCATTTTTTAAACCTAATTTCAGTAGATTCCAGTTAAAATCTAATTCATTTGTTGCCTGAATAAAATATCTGCCATCTGTACCTAACATTGCTAAACCTTGAGGTTTGTCGTTCATACAAGTCAAATCTCTAGTTATAATTCCAATACCATAAGAACCTGTAAATCCAGATATAAATTCAAGGCGTTTATCAACCAGGGAAGTATATTCACTTTGATGTGCATCCTCCGATGGCACAATATAAATACCTAAATTTTGTTCTTTCATTAAATTTCTTAAATTTTCTAATCTTAATGAGGTATTAATTTCTGGCTGGCATACTTCTTCAATATTTAAATTCGAACTTGGATGTTTACGTGGCGATGATGGTGGAGTAGCCAATGAATTTGAAGCTGAGTTTGAACGATGGCGACTGCTTGAATGGCCATGCATGTTTGATGAGGACATCATTCTTTTTAAATAAATTGTTGAGCGACGACCACTTCTTGATAATAAACCGGGTGAACAGGTACAGTTATTACATGTTCTATTTGTTAAATTTCTATGGCCTTGGGTTGCATCTCTAATGGTTGTTGCACCAGCTATACCATTCGAAGAAATTAATGAGAACATTGAGGGCTTGTTTGCCATTGGTGTTGAAGTGTTCCTAGCTGACATAGTTAGAAAAAGTTAATATTGCGTATATCCTAATGGTAATAATAACAATATTAGTTAAATAAGTTGTGTGTTAAGAACAATAATATTTATATTTGTAAAATTTAGCAATTAAATTATGGTGATAAGGCAAAAAAAAGTTTGAGAAGGAAAGTATTAAAGAATAAATGACAAATTAAAGCTGAACAATTTGAAATGGGTGCTTTTTTTTTGTCCTACTCAAATTGAGAAATATTTTTTTTAAGCAACGTCGTTTGCGTAGAAAAAATTTAGTGCCAAAGTTTCGAGAAATTTGTCGTATATGTAGCGTTTTTTACATCATAATTTACGATTACGAATCTTTTTTATAAAATATTGAAACACAAGCACTTAAATAAAAGAGGAATAAAAATATAGTAAGTAAAGGAAAGGTAAACAAGGCTAAATGAAAGACTAAGGCAATTGAAAAAAAGTAACTAAAAGTTCGAAAACTCACTTTAATAATTACACAACTGGAGATTTACAAGTGAAAGACGTTGTAGAGCCGGAAGCGAAAGCCTCTTTTAACGACATTCCCGAAGAGTAGATACCTAAACCGGCAGTGGCTAAAGAAGCAAGAAATAAAATAAAATGAGCAGTGTTTGCACACCACTTTTGCTTGAAACCTCTTGTCCATCTGCTTAAATTTTTCCAGCTGTCAACTCTGTGGGTAATTTTATTTTCGTGATCATATTCACCGTCACCAACCATTGCACCAATTTGCATATCAATACCGACCTGCATGATGAATGGAAAGGTATAAGTAAATTGTAGAATACAAACGGCACCAATCAAAGAAACTAAAGACGAGAAATTTGGAATTGCAGCTGCAAACACAAACGCAATTGCCCAGTAGACACAGACAAGCACTGTCCAAATGATACGACCGATTTTAGTGTTTAATGAAGGCCAGTGGAAGAATCTTTCAAAAACTGAGGCGTAAAGACATTTAATACCAACATTACCGTAAAGACCAGCAGCGATTAATGCGGAAACTAGATTGACGACATTTGTAGTTGTTTGCCAACCGTATTCCGAAATACCTTGATTTGCAGGATTGATAACGAATTGACCTTGGTAGTGGTAAACGACCATGGCAAAAATCAAGTAGACTGAAAAGATGAAAATTTGAGCACAAGCCATACCTTTCCAGAAATCCATGGGTCTTTTCATTTCGGCCATGAATTCAACGAAGACCAAAGCACCACCGTATGAGTAAACAATATTCATACAAGCATTTAACTGGTTGGTAAACATACCATTGGAGCCACTAACAACAACCTGGGTAACGACGGCACCAGCTTTGGCACCGCTTGTACCTAAGGCAGCGGTGAAGTTAGGAGCGTATTTAGATACACAGGCCATGGTTGCAATCATAACAAAAATATTCATCCAGATAGCAGCATTTGCCAAGAACCCAAATCTGGCTAAGGACTTGATCTGACCAACAATTGCACCGGCAACTGCCCAAACGAAAATCAAAATCGTGTAGCAGCCTTTACCTTGGGAAATCTGCGATAAACCTTGACCGTTACCTAGAATGATAACCGCAACATTACAAAACAACTGGATGGACTGAAACATATCAATGAAGTACCGAACATAGCGGCCATACACACGGCCAAAAACATCACCATAATTTCTCAATGGGTATTTAATTGAATCCAGTTTCAAGAAAGTTGACCAAAGCAAGACACCACAATAGGCAGCACAAATACCAAATAGAAAATACAACAATGCGCCTGGAACGTAACCTAGTTCGGAGATTGCGTAGGGGGCAGAAGTTGGACCCAAGATATCGGTTGTGATCAAGTAGAAGACCGACCCCCAGGAGGCAATTCTTGTCATTCTGTTGGCATTTTCCCTTGATGTATAGATCGGTTCACTGATCAGGTCGTAGTTGACATTTGCTATTTCCTTTTCGTTGGTTTTCTCCCCCTTCTCGGTTCTGATTTCGTTATCCGAAGAGGACAGATTGCTTTCGTTTACATGAATTGACACCTGCTTTTCATCTGGTTTCTGTCCCAAAATACGAGTTTTGAATATGTCCCATAGCGGCACCGTTGCAGCAGCTTCACCGTAATCAGGAGAGTTTTCTAGCTCTCTTTGTAGTTTGGCGTGATATAGAAATTCTTCCAATGTAACGTCAAAGAACTCTTCGACCTGTTCGTTGTCGACAACGAAGTTCTCCAAAGCGTTGGCATTCTCGGTAATAACCGCAGAAGTAATAGCTTCGAGTTGTTCCATTGTATTTATATGTATATGGTATATATTATTGAGTATATATTATAGAGTATGGTACACAGAAAAATATCAACCAACAACTCCTGCTATTATCATTCTACGAAATGGCGACTTGCCATGGTTATATAGTGCTATTATCGATTTAAAGTAACTACCACAATCACATCCACATCCAAATCCAAATCCAAATCCGTGTCCACATTGATAAGTGCCAAGTCAAATAAAACAATCCTATTGTACTATTACTCAATTACACTATTACGCTATTCCATTCCATCACCATTCAATTAGTCAAGATAGAGTAATTAAAACAGCCCCGAGTTACTTTAACTGTAGAAGCACCACCACACTCCAATGTCAACCACACCAATTGCCGCCTCTTTGGTCCAAATCGTCCGTCTTCTCATGAGGCACCAAGCCATTTACGTCGGTTTTGTGCTATTTTTTGTTTATTTTTTGTGCCTTTTTGCCATGTCTTGGCGCGGTCCGGTGACACTTTTCTCATTATTTTATTATCTTATTATCTTATCTTATTATCTTGTTTTATTATCTTGTTTTATCATCTTGTTTTATCATCTTGTTTTATCTCATCACCATCCTCTGACAGTCCATTCTCTCTCCTTCATCTTCTTTGTTTCGTATAGTTCACGTATACAGCTTGTAGACGTCTTCTGTGTGTTCAAATGGCATTCACCGTATTCACCTGTACTCTACTTACATGCAGTTGTCCGAGGTATCTGGTAGGTAGCTTGTAGCTAGCTAGTAAGCTCGTACCCCCATACGCTCGTACCCTCATACGCTTATCTGTTTTCAACCACACGGCAACCATCGTCACTATCCCCATCGCCATCATTATCGCCACCATAATCATGATCATAAGCCTTTTTGCCCTCTTGGCAAACGTACTGACACCCAGAAACTCTGTTAAACCTGGTACACCTGTGTAAAGTGGCTTATCTCTGTGGTTTTTGTTCACCATTGTTGCTATCCACCATCAGCTTCTTGACATTGTGCTCGTATCACGGTTGATCGCCAAACAAACCTATCACCACTGACGTTTTCAATTCTCTGATTGCTGATCTTCATCTGATGTTATCCGATTATAACATAACTCATCATCAAACTGGGTTGCCAGTCTGATGATGATGTCATCATTTTACTGGTAGCACAAATTTTGTTTCTTGTATCAGCAATAAATAGATGGGCCCGTCGTTCCGTTCCGTTTGTATGTGTTCTTCTGCTCGTATCCATCGGGTTCCGCTTTGCTGGCCCTGTTGAATATAGATAGCAGTAGAATGTGCCACATCTTATCTGGTTTTGGGTTTCAAAAGCTAATACTTCAACTAAGCTGATCCGTAAGGCCTTTAGTCAAGAGTGCTAGTTATCAGGAGGTTTCTGGACACTAAAGATGATTATCTCGCTTATCTGTAAATCTTTTACGTTGACACTATCGTGGTTATCATAAAGTCACAAATTTGTCAAACTGTTAGATGCCGTTTTCTGCCTGTTACGCTTAGCATTAAACATTCAGAACCAATATTCCATTATGGTTATCATAAAATAGTGGCTTCTGTTCACAATCTACTAAATACTAGCTGTCTCGGCTTATTACGCTTATCGATATAACCCCACGCTAACATTTGTCAGTAAAAATGTAGAACCTTTAATTTGGCAATATCAGTTAATATGAAACTACAGCTTTTCGGAAACTAATGTATACTGTTTACTAATTAATTCAACCTTCAGTCAACATTTAACTGTGACACTTTCAAACTAGTCTTTGATCATGGTGATCTTAAAATTACGGTTTGCTTTGACAGGATGTCGGTGCTGGTTGCTTCAACTTGCTACGCTGAACTATAAAGCTTTTGAATTAAGGTCTGGCCGTTGAGCCTTTAAACTGACTTTTGATTATCGCAAAATACAGTTTGTTTTCGCTTCAACAGTTAATAGCAAATTATTTCAACTCGTTACACACCTGTAAACCTTTTAAGCAAACATCGTAAAGCTTTTGATTGAACTATTATACCTCCCTTCATACCCATTATTTTGGCAAGCTAATGCTAATTCATTACCGTAAAATGTCTATATCTTATCTACTTTCGAAAATTAAAAATTGGTATATTAAACTTGTGCTCTTCAAGGCTTCCCAATTTAATCATTAGCGCATAGTAATTAGATTTTTTTTTAACAAAACAATGAATACTACCTAAACAATATAACCAGTTTGGGTAAAAAACTTTGGAAATTTGGGCAACTAACTTTCAACTCATCTAGTCGTAATCCTATACAGTTATTGTCAACTAAAACTGGCATATGATGGACCGCTGTCGTGATAAAACAAAAACTGGTGATCGCGCTGCACTGCCGCAATTCAGAACTCTTTTTCTCCCCACTCAAGGAAGAAAAAAAAAGAATATCAAAAAAATATCAACATGGAAATGGAAATAAAAATTAGAAACCTGACTAGGATTTCCAATCAATAATACTCAAAAATATCCCTTTTTAAATCGTTAATGCAATAATTATTATTAATACCATGTCTGATATCGACATTAATGAAGTATTGACATTGATTAAGACACTATATTCACCGAACCAGGATCACAACCTTCTTATTTCAGCGCAAAAAAAATTACAGTACATTCAAAAACAACCATCGTCATTGGAAATCTCACATCTATTGTTACAAAATGATGACACAAACGTTCAATATTTTGGTGCGTTGACATTCACCGTTTTCATCAATAATAATAATGAAATCGACCTATCAATAACGCAGTTTATACTCGATGAAATCTTGGGTATAATTAAAAGAAATCTAAATAAAATCGTTTTGAAAAAAATGTTCTCAAACGTGGGTTTACTATTTATTAAGCTAAACGGTAAATGGTTAAATCCGTTGAACGACATTCTAGCCAATTTGCAATTTTTGAACGAGGAACTAATCTTTAACTATGGGTTTCTATGTTCACAAATTATTGTTGAAGAATTATTTAAAGTTGAAAAAATCAGTAAAGAATTACATAGCGTAATCTATGAAAATTTATGGATTACCACTATTGAGTTGTTTAAAAACTTGAGTTTCAAAGATTGTTGGTTAAACTGTTTGAACTCTTGGATCTCCTATATTACAAAGGCCGAATTTGATTCAACAATTAAATACAATTTAAATGATTTGATTCATCAATGTATCGAATGGTTAAATTATGGTGATTTAAACTCATTAAATTTGATAATCGAAGTTTTTGATATAAATCCAAATTTGATAAGTTTTGAAAATTATTCAAAAATTGACAACCTAATTTTCAATAATTTTGGTCAAAATTTAACCAGTAACGTTGAAAATAATTTTGAAAATAATTTTGAAGTTTTTGAAAAGTTCGGAAGATTGATTGTTTTATACTTAAATGAAAATATTATCAGTTTACTAGTTAAATTAGTTGATGATGAAAATGATTATAAATTTGAATTTTTATTGGATTTAACAAATTTACAAAAAACACCAATCATTGAGGAAAAAATTTCAAGAGATTTAATCGATTTCTGGTTATCTTTTTCGGAATCTTTTTCAATTGATAGTGATGAAGTCCATCTAGTTTTAAAAAATGATGAGCTGAAAATTAATAATTTAGGCTTAAAAATAAAAAATTTGTTTTTGAGATTGAGCATCATTTATTGGAATAAAATACATTTACCTCAGAATATTGATTTTGAAGATTTCGACGATTTTAAAGAAGATTTTAGAATTTATAGAAGAGATGTCGGAGAATTATTTGAATCAATTTATCCAATTGTCAAACAGGATTTATATATCCATTTAACGGAAAGCATTTTAAGTAATTTATCATCTTCAAATTCGGTAGAAATCAACGAAATATCTTTACTGGACATTGAGGCCTCTTTATTCTTATTGAACTCAATTTCAACAATTTTCACCAT
Source organism: Kregervanrija pseudodelftensis (assembly GCA_030580115.1). Lineage (NCBI taxonomy): Eukaryota > Fungi > Ascomycota > Pichiomycetes > Pichiales > Pichiaceae > Kregervanrija > Kregervanrija pseudodelftensis. The sequence continues at coordinate 132,075 of JAKTSJ010000034.1, forward strand.
AAACAATGTTCCGAAAAATATTCTAGAGTCCATTGAAGTTTTTTTCAATTCAAATTATCTTTTAATAATTACTAAAAATTCAAATGTTCAGCTAATTTTTACCACGATCAATTTTTTATCATCAATTGACTGGTTTTATAAAAATGATCTTGGTAAACCATATTTAATTTCAATTTTAAATTTTTTATTTGAATGTTTGGCGAAATTTGAATTCCAACTGGTTGCTTCAAAATCAATTTTGAATATCTCAGATAATTGTAGATTAGAACTAGATTCTTTAGTTCCAAATTATGAAAATGCAATGGTTAATACAATTTCAAATCCTTTAATTGATCCAATAATTAGAACTAGAATTCTTAAAAGTTATGCTTGTGTTATCCAATGTATTAAAAATCCTGAACTACAATCAGCAAAGATTAATTCCGTTTTAGAATTAATAAATTTTCATTCTCTAAAAACTATTAATGAATTAAATAATAATGATAATAACAAAGTTGATAATGAAAAACTAAATGAGTATTTAGAATCATTGCTATCGTCATTGGTTGGTTTAGGTAAAGGATTACAATTACCTGAAGAATGGGAGGATTGTTACAGTGATTCTAATGAAAGTGACATGATTAAAAAATATTGGAAATTAGATCCAAGCAATATTCATGATAAAATTTTGAATATTATCAATAATTTTGTTGAATTCTATTTTAAAAACAACAATAAAGTTAATTTAATGGAAGAAATTGTAAATGTTTTCAAAGCCGGTCTAACTGAACCGATTTCTGGTCCATTTGTAATTGAAAAAAATAAAATCATTAAATTCATAATTAGCTATTCAAATTCCGAACATGGTATCAGATGTCTAGGATTAATTATTGGACTATATGGTATGGTTATTAAATTGAACAATGATATTGAATATATTAATGAAACAATTGATATTCTATTTTTCAAAAATTTAGATGAAATTTTGGAAGATCCGGATTTGATTCAATCATCTTTTAATATGTTTTCGGATTTAATTGGTTTTAAACCAACAGTTTTAATTACTTTGAATGATGACAGATTTGAAAAAATTCTAAAAATTGCAATTCAAGAACTAAATTCACAAGAAAAATTTATTTTAAAAAATTTAAATAATTTTTGGTGTAAATTAATTTATTTGAGGAGAGGTAAAAGAGAAGATGTGTTAAATGTTCAAAGGCTTTTCATTGAATTAGGCTTAGGTAATGAATTAGTTAAAAATTTATTAATTGGTATGTTTAATTGTGAAAGATCAAATTTGGATTATTATATTGAAATTTTAAAGTCATTGGTTGTTAAATTCCCTGGATTTATTGGTAATTGGCTAATAAAAAATTTTGAATTTATTAACAGTGAAAGAATTAAAAATAACCAAGTAGTAATTAAAGACTGGGAAATATTTATTAAAAAATTGATAATGACAAAAGGAAATAGAATTGCAAATAAGTTAATTCAAAATTTTTGGTTACAAGTTAAGGGCTTAATTGATTATGGAATTTAGAATTTAATAAATTAAAACATAGAGTAAATTATACAAGCAAAAATTATATTGGCGCAACAAAACAAAACTAAATACGATAAGGAAGGAAATATGTTATAATATAGTAAAATATATTAATCCGATAATGATAACGATAATGATAATGTTCCCCTTCCCCCTTTTTTCTTTTTCTTTTTTTTTTTTTTTTCTTAAAATTTCAATTTTTTATTTATTTTTTTAATATTTTATAATTGAAATTTATCAAATTGTTCAACTAAAAATTCAGATTCAGATTCAAAGTTAATTGAAGCTAACGACAGCACTTGAAATCTAGCTCTATCAATCCCATTATAACTGTCAACTCTAGCTCTAATTCTAAAACTAAATTCCTTAAATAAACAATGCTTATTTAAATATAATCTTAGAGAATTATCAGTTTTTTCCTTTAATTCCACCATTTCTTTAGCAGAGATACCCAATAATGCAACTGCTTGATCATTAAATAAATTCAACCATAATTGGCCAGATTCATCAACAACAGAACAAGTTAAAATATATCTTAAATCTGGTTCAGGATGATTAATATTACATTTTTCACATCTCCAAGTACCATCGGGCTGTTCGGTGACCTTTTTACTACACCCTTCACTTGAACAAGCTGGATAATAAAAATTATCGGGTTTAATATAAGAAACAGTCGATTTTAAGTTAAAATAATCGGGTTTTTCGTTGAAACCTAATTTTTCATCTTGAACTAGCTTGATTGATTTTCTATTTTGAATATTTTCTTTTGAATTTAAGTCATTATTAAAACTTCCGCCAACTTCAGCTTTAACGTTTTTAAAATTCTCATTGACACCCTGATTGTCGTACCAACCTTTTAGTTTATATGCATCAGCTAAGTCAGGATTTGACATTATGGTGGACGAAGGAATTAACGATAACGATTTACCACTAAAATCTTGAATTCTACAACCTTTCAGTGCTAAAACTGTGCCTGGTTCCATGCTAAAGTCTCTTGCCGCTTTATTCCATAATGCAACGGTGATTGCAAATTGTGAATCATCAACCAAAATAATATCTCTACGATCATAAGGTTTACCCGTGGATTTTGCCACAATTTCATGTTTGTCTTCAACAGTCTTTAAAACTCCTAAAATGTCAATGACAGTATTATTATCTAAGTTCTGAATCTGGTCCAATTTAACAAAATTGAAAGATAATTTTGGAACATTTGACTCATCATTTGCCGGATCAATTTTTGTATTTTTATCCAATTGAAGTTCATACGGATGACTTAAAGTGGAAAATTGTGGTTTTGAATTAACTAATGCTGCACGACTAACATAGTAGACGTTATTTTCTTTAATCAAATCATAAAACATTTCGGCGGCCTGGTTAAATGCTGTTGCTCTAATTTCACCAGTTTCATCCAGCAAATTAAAGTTGAATAGCTTACCTTCACCACGTTGATTTGACCAAGTTCTCAAATCACCTTTGAAACTAACTCTAGCCTTAATTGTCCAATTATTCTGGAAAGGAGATAATTGATCAATTGACATTAAATTTTTTGGAGTATTGGAAGATGCATTTGTTGAACGCTCAATTTTGGCGAGGTTACTTGAATTGCTGTTATTGTTATTATTACTGTTATTATTATTATTGTTATTGTTGTTATTCGCTGGTGTATCTGTTTTTTCAAGTTGATTCTCTAGAGGATGCTCACTTAGGTATTTATCAATGTTCGTAAAATCATCTGCAGATAACGGTTTATTACCTTGTCCAACAACGTCAGCCCTATCAATGATCAAAAATGTCTTACCGTTTGTTGCAGTTGTAACTTCAAATTGAATAATTTTTAGATAGCATAATTTTTTAAAATTTTCAATTGTCTGTTGGGCTTCGTTTGATTTGAAAATTGCATTAATCGAGAATTTACCGTCATTAAGCATCATCCGCAAACGATCACCATCAGGAATGGATTTCGATTGATGAACTTGTAATACGATAGTTGAAGGAGCAGACTCCTTTTTAAATAACGATAGAATAGATCCAGAAACCAAATGTGCCATACTTGAAAGTTTATATTTTACCTTGATGGATGGAACAGTGTTGGGAGGTATTTATTGTTGATATTTGGTAACAATAATAAGACTTTAATTTGCCATTAACGAAATAAAACAGCGAACTGAAAAAGAATTTTGGCGATTTTTGAAGTTTAAACTTTTTTTTTATTTGTTTTAGAAAATAACGTGTAGCGCCGATAGACGCGACTATAGTCTTAGGTTTTTTCAAAAAAAAGCAAACGACGATCGTCGCTCCTTTCATTCAAATGGCAACTAAAAAATCAACTAAGCCCCCAATTTAACGGCTGTGCAAACATATTTTACCCTTCCGAGTATCAATCCGAAGACATTTAATGATGAAAAATTAGAGTCCTTAGCACTTTAATCTGCCTATTTGGTATTCGAATAAATTATTATCAATCCATCATTGTTTCATTACTCTAAAGGGTCCAATTCCAAGTTTTCCTCTAAGCCTCAATTTTTTTAACTTAACTCTAATTTGTTCAATTTGGCAACTTAATTAATAATTAACCTTCAGTTACATTACATATCTATCTTTGAGCCTATCTCTATACATCCATACTTCGACTTAAATAATTTACTTGAGATACTACAATTTCCTTTAACTCCTGACTAGTTGTATACCTAACCTTCTTTTTGAGCTTGCTTTTTAATCTTAAGATTATTTTATAACATTATGTCTTCAAATATAGATTTGGAGGCTTCCGGTTCTCATTTTAAAGTTTCAATAGATTCTTTACAATCGTTATATGATCCAAAATCTTTGAAAGGATTAAATGACTTGACAAATGGTGGCCATTTGCAAAACTTAATTGATGATTTAGATACGGATATTCAATCAGGATTGGCTTTAAACAATACAGATTCTGAAACAAGGATTAAAACCTTTGGTGCAAATAGACTACCAGAAAAATCGTACAAATCATTTTTGGGACTGTGTTGGGAAGCTCTACATGATCAAGTTTTAATTATCTTATCAGTTTCTGCAATAGTTTCATTAGCTTTGGGTTTATATGAAACCTTTTGTCAACCACCAGAATTTGATGATGATGGTAATCCGCTGCCTCAACTTGATTGGGTTGAAGGTTGTGCAATCATTTTAGCGATTTTGATTGTTGTTGTTGTGGGCGCTTTGAATGATTTCAATAAACAAAAGCAGTTTATGAAATTAAACGCTAAAAAGGAAGATAGAAAAATTATCGTCTACAGATCCGGGGAAAAACATTATATATCTGTCTATCATTTACTAGTTGGAGATTTATTATATGTTGAAACTGGTGATATTATACCCGCAGACTCAATTTTAGTCAACGGCGAATGTCAGTGCGATGAATCCAGTGTCACCGGTGAGTCGAAAACCATTCATAAATCAATTGCTCAACTCGCTTTAAAAAATTATAACGCTAATGGTGCTACTGGTGATATTGGAGATAGTAGCGATATTTTAGATCCATTACTGATTTCAGGTTCAAAGCTATTATCGGGTCAAGGTAAAGCAATTGTTACCTGTGTTGGTGTTAATTCAATGCATGGTAAAATTATGATGTCTTTAGACCATGAAGAAGATCCAACTCCATTACAACAAAAATTGGATGATCTAGCAAATGGAATCTCGAAATATGGTTTCATGGCTTCTATAATTCTTTTCTTTGTTTTGTTTGCTAAATTTATTTTTTATTTATCCACAACAATGTCCAGTTTAACTCCTGCTCAAAAGGCTTCGAGATTTATTGATATTGTAATTACTTCAATTACGATTGTGGTCGTGGCTATTCCTGAAGGTTTGCCATTGGCTGTTACTTTGGCATTAGCGTTTGCTACAACTAGAATGACAGAAGACGGTAATTTAGTCAGAGTGTTAAAAAGTTGTGAAACAATGGGTTGTGCAACTGCAATTTGTTCGGATAAGACAGGTACATTGACTATAAATAAAATGACGATAGTTGAAGGGTTTATTGGCCATGATTCTTTTAACGAATCAGCTCCAAACAATGATTCATTAAATGTGATTAAAAAGATGGATAAAAATTTTAAAAAGTGCATTTTACAAAATATTCTATTAAATTCAACTGCATTTGAAAACAACGAGGATAAAGACGATAGCCACCATGATGATTTCCAAGATGATGAATTTAATGAAAATGAGTTTAAATTGAACCATAAACCTCATTTTTGGTCAAGAGTTTTTCATCGCTCTAATAATCATCATCGATTACCACGTGAACCGTCAGTTGAAACATCTCAGAAGAAAGATGATTTCATGGGTTCTAAGACTGAATGTGCTTTGATTACAATGGCTAGAGATAAGTTCTATAAAATAGACTCTCCAACTTTTTCATTATCAGCGTATAGAGATGAAAATGAATCAAATTATGTTCAGCTAATTCCATTTGAATCTTCCTTGAAATGGTCTGGTATTGTTATTAAAAATCCAAGTATAAATGGTTTTACATTTTATATTAAAGGTGCTTCAGAAATTGTTTTCTCAAGATGTACTTATTATCTAACACCTTCAAATAAGTTAATTGAATTAAATAAAGAATCAAAATCAAAAATTAACGATCATATTTTCCAGATGGCTTCTCATGCATTGCGTACTGTTTCATTAGCTCATTATAATTTTGAAAACATGGAAAATTGGAAGAAATTATCCGTTAATGAATTATTTTCAAAGCCTCTTGTTCTTGATATGACAGTCGGTATACAAGATCCTTTACGTCCTGGTGTTGAATTAGCAATTGAGCAATGTCATATTGCCGGTGTTACAGTTAGGATGGTTACAGGTGATAATTTAAATACTGCAAGGGCAATTTCTCTAAAATGTGGCATATTAGATGACCATTCTTTTAATAATTCAGCATGTTTCATGGAAGGCCCAGTTTTTAGAAAATTATCCGATGAAGAAAGGTTAAAAATTGTACCGAATCTACATGTTTTGGCAAGATCAAGCCCTGAAGACAAAAGAATATTAGTTGAAACTTTGAAAAATTTAGGTGAAGTTGTTGCAGTTACTGGTGATGGTACAAATGATGCACCAGCTTTAAAATTAGCTGACGTTGGGTTTTCGATGGGTATCTCTGGTACTGAAGTTGCTAGAGAGGCAAGTGATATTATATTAATGACAGATGATTTTACCTCCATTGTTAATGCAATTAAATGGGGTAGAACAGTTGCTTCATCAATCAAAAAATTTGTTCAATTTCAATTAACCGTTAATGTTACAGCGGTTATTTTAACTTTTGTTACTGCTGTTAGTTCAAAAGATAATGACAGTGTTTTGACTGCTGTTCAATTGTTATGGGTTAATTTGATTATGGATACATTGGCTGCATTAGCTTTGGCAACTGATAAACCGGATGATAACTTCCTGAAGCAGAAACCTGAAGGTAGAAACAGTAGAATGATTACATTTAGTATGTGGAAAATGATTCTCGGTTTATCATCTGTTCAATTAACAATAACTTTACTTCTGCATTTTTATGGTGCTCAATTGTTTTATAGTAAACCAATGCATGACTTGAGAGCCCATGAAAAACAAATTTTGGGTGCAATGACTTTTAATACATTTGTCTGGATGCAAGTCTTCACATTATTTGTTAATAGAAAGTTAAATGAATGTGATGGAGTTGAAAAATTCAAGGACAGAATAAATTCGGATAATTTAGGTTTTTTCGAAGGGTTATCCAGAAATCTGTATTTTATTGCAATTGTTGTTCTAATTTCGGTTTTCCAGATTATTATCATGCTTTTCGGTGGCGCTGCATTTAGCGTTACAAAACAATCTCTGAGTATGTGGATTACAGCCATTGGATGTGGTTATTTAATGATTCCATTTGGTATGCTATTGCGTATAATACCTGATCATTTGGTAATGAAAGTTGTGCCAGTTAAATTTTTCCAGAAAATTATATATGGTATCGAGTGGTTTATGTTCGGTTGTTCAAGTCGTAATTCGAACAACGGAAATGAAGAAATTGAGGAAAATCATATGTTAAGAAGATTAGTAAATGTTTTATCAGCTCACTCCAGTGAGGATGATTTAGGCAATGTAACAAATACAAGGGAAAGGTTTAGAAGCCCAAGTCAAGAATATTTGTTTGACCAAAATAGAGATAGTTCTAGTTATACGGAAACAGAACGTAGTGCGAATGCTGCAAATAAGGCAAATGTTGTTGTTAAAAGTACAAGATATTCAGGTGATTCTTTTGATATTAATGGTACAAACCAATAATAGATTATATATTGTATAATTCAAAAATGAAAAAAAAAGTAAAAAAAAAACTTTTATTCGTATTATTATTATTGTTCGAATATTTTTAAATATCTATCCTTTTCATTTTGCAGAAAGTTTACATAACTATTGTAAATTGGTTGAAAATGTACTAATTTTCTGAAGAAAGGTTTTAAATCAATCATATTTTGAATGATTTTTAGCAATTTTTCGTTAACTTTTGTGTCTTTATTATTTTTAAACTTCTGCCTCTCATTTTTAATCTGTTCTAACATTAACTCTTGCAATACATTTAATGCATTTTTAAATTCATTTAACGATAGGTTATTAATTTCTCTTGTCTCATTTTCATCTTCAGCACTGGCAATTAATGATTTTATAAGTTGAAATGCATCTTCTACGGATTGAATTTTCTTTTTAATTGCCAGTAATTTTTGTAAATCTTTAACTGCCGGATTACTGATAATTCCCTTATTCTTTTCTTGTTCGTTTTTAACTTCAAGTCCCTTTTCATTTTCCTCTCCATTGTCACCACCATGACTAACATTTTGATCGTCATTTTTTTTCAGTTCATCCAATTTCTCTTCTGTATTTTGTAAATCAATCATTAAAGACTTCATTGAACTATTTAAATTCGATAAATAATATTCTAATCTATTGATCCCTTCATCACTTTTATCGTTCGAATATGATATAATGTTTGAACAATTAAGCAATTCTTTATATTTGTTTTCAAATTGTCTAGTCAACTCATTGGTATATTCATTAAAGTGGTTACTTAACGCATTGCATTTTGTTTGCAGAATCTTTAAACTTTGTGAATTGGCAAATTCTGCTGATTTGTTATTCAGATTTGGTTTATTCAATTTTAAACTTGATGTAAATATGGCGTCTATATAATCATATGGTGAAAAATCTTCCTGGAAAAATTGACTTAACACTTGTGTTTCTAAGTCCAATCCAAGATCTATCTTCGAATTATACTCTGTTTCTTCAGTCATTATTGTGACTTGGATATTTAACAAAGTATATAAGTAGTTAAATACTATAAATAAATCAAAGACGTTAAAATAGCGAAATCGACACCATGAATCTGGCGTTTTTTTCTCTCGTTTTCACATATAATTAGGAACAACTTATTCCAAATCAATTTTCTAACCACAATGTTTACAATTCCGCAATTACAGATTCAATCGGATTTTGTTGAAGTTTATAATGAAGTAATAGATAAGGCATCAAATCCAGAGTCAGTTTGGTTAAGATTAAATAATAAATCATACTCATTACAAATATCATCAAAATCTTCCATAGTTTCGCCAAATAATAATTTATCAATAGTGCCAGTAAGTTCAGCGCTTTTTAAACTAAATGTATTAAATCGACAGATTTACATACATTTTCCGAAACAATACTATTCAAACACAACATCGCTAAATTTAACCAATATTTCAATAACTAATAGCTTCGTTAGTATAGGTACAACAGAAGGTAGTTTAATCTTATCGACTAATCCACCCTCATTATTGCTACCAAGAAAATCTTACAAAATTCATATTGGTGATATTGTTGGAACAAAGTTTTTTCCAAGTGGTGAGGTTTTACTTACCGTTGGTTTAGATACAATCATTAAATTATGGTCGGTTAAATCATTAAAATCTAGTAATTTTGAAAATCCATTACGTACCTTTAAAAATATTCATAAAAAGAGAGTTACATGCGCTGATATGATAGGTAAGGGTAGAAATGTTGTCAGTGGTGGACTAGATGGTAGAATTGTTATTTGGGAATGTGGGAAAGGGGAGGCCGTTTGGGTTGGCAGAAGGATTAAAAATTTAAATGATGGCGTTTTGTGTATGATAATCACAGGGGGAGATCCAGATGATGTTGAATTAGATGGTAAGTTTTGGGAATGTAATAATAAGGTACTTTGGTGTGGACATGAAAGTGGTATTGTTAGTGTTTGGAATTTAGGTAGTCGGTTAAGTTTAGGAGAATTTGATGTTGGAAATAGTGTTGAAAGTATTGACAAAGTTGGAAAATATGGAATTATAGTTGGATTGGAAGGTGGTATAGTGAAAAGATACGAATATGATATTAATAATGGACAAAACAACATGCTTTGGGAATGTCAAGTTGAAGAGAAGATAGACAAGGATGAAACCATTGATATAAAAAGAGTTAGAGTTGTTGATGATACTGTTTTTATTTTAACTGGTAATTTATTTGTTAAATTAAATGCTGAAAATGGGCAATTATTGGAATATTTTGTTGGATATGACGAGACAGTCAACGATTTTCAGGTCTATGATACATTATTATGGGTTGTTGGTAAACGAGGTAGTTTTATTAGTTACAATTTGTAGATTTCAGTATATTATATATTTATAGCAAAAGAAATTAGGAAAAAAGTAAATAAGCAAAAGATGTTGTAATGAGATATAATAGAAAAGTTAAACAACGAGCTAACAAACAAATAGACAGGTTAAAAAAAAAAAGAAATATCTAAGAAAGTAAAAATGTCGATATTTGTAGAAGATTTAAAAAAAGCAGTTAATATTTAAAAAAAAGCAGTTAATATTTAAAAAAAGTAAAAAAATAAAAAGTAATGTAACACAAACTAATAATGACAAAATGTAATAAAACATGAGTATATAAAAAAGTACGATCCAATTATTTTTCTTTTTTTTGGCTCATATTTAATGGGGGTAGTGATAAATTATTAATTGAAGGTAATGGTACTTGATACTGAGTTGAGGAAGAGACTTCATAGTTGAAAGGTTGTTGATCTGTTTTTTGTGATTGATGCAACTGTTGGTTCGATAAAGCTGGTGATTGTTTGTTGATTGATGATGAAGGTGGTGATTGTTTAATTGAATTTGAAGATACTGGAGTGCCTGTACCTAATCTACTATTCATTGCAGCATACAACTGTTGAGGATCGAGTGACATAAACATTTGATTTGAAGAATCTGCTGACGAGTAAATATTTGGTTGGCCAGAAGAGTTTGGCTGTTGCGGTTGCGATTGTGATTGTGACGGCAACTTTGGCTCTGGTTGTTGTAATAAAGACTCTTGTCTACTGTTAGATTGTTGGTATCTTTGTTGAGCTCCCATTTGATTCAATAACGATATGTAAGAAGAAGGTGGATCATTCGACTGATTAACCAGGGGAGAATTTTTGCTTAGACTAGCAGAAGTATTGGTTGAAGAATATAAAGTTGATGGTTGTGGGTCATAATAGCTTGAAGAAGAAGATAATTGCAGTTGCTGTTGTGGCTGGCTCTGCTGATTCTGCTGGCCTTGCTGACTTTGCTGAGTTTGTTGATTTTGTTGACTTTGTTGTTGATTTGGTAACAAAGAAACTTGAGGAAGATTCATAACGGCGGGTTGTTGATAGTACAGGTTATTTGAAGATTGCTGAGGATTTGGAGTTGCAGTTTGTTGACGCAACTGCTGAGGGAATCTCTGAAAATTAGATAAATTCATATCATGATATAATTGATGATTAGGATTATAATTATAAGGTTGACTATTGAAGTCTTGTTGCGGTTGGCTTTGTTGAATACCCTGTTGACTTTGTTGAATACCCTGTTGACTTTGTTGTTGCTGCTGCTGGAATTCTTGTTCAATTCGTTTTTGTTGTTTCAAAGCCTTCTTCTGAGCTAATTTTTCATTTTGCAAAGCTTTCAGAGCTAATTTGTGATTACAGTAATCACATTTCTTTTTGTTATTCCTTTTAGGAGTATATTTATAACCAGGATACTTTTCAGCGTGCCTTTTCTTTTCTTCTTCAGCGAGTTGATTCCAATAATTTCTATCATCATCCGATAAGTTTCTCCAACGTCTACCTAACTCCCTTGAAACTTCAGGATTTGTTCTAATTAAATTACTTTCTTCTAATAAAGCTTGATGATTTTTTTGTCTGAACAAAATAAACGCATTTCTAGGTCTTGGAATTCTATTTGTATCATGTTGTTTGCAAGTACATTTATTCTGTTTAACTAAATCATTTTGGTTGTGATTGGTATGATTGTGAAGAGTAATGTTATTATTATTATTATTATTATTATTATTAATGTTCATATCATCAACTAACGGAACAGAGGAGACTCTCATTGTCGGAATGGAAGAATTCATCGATAGTGGAATAGGAGATACATTTCTACTGATTGAATTCGCAGATTGTGACTGAATGTTATTTGGCAATGACAAATTCATAAAATATTGATTATTATAATTTGAGTTCATTAAATTTAGATGTTGATTTGCATTTAGATTTTGTAATGAAGGTAAATTATCATACTTGTCAGTTAGATTATAATTTGAACTCGTCATAGATTGATTAAATTGTTGTTGTTGTTGTTGCTGCTGCTGCTGTTGCTGTTGCTGTAAATGCTGTTGTTGAGGAGACTGATGTAGTTGTTGATATTGTGATTGAATGGTAGGCTGAGTTTGAGAACCTGCATGTTTTTGTTGTTGTGAATCAGAAATCAAATGAGACAAAGGCGGTAAAGATCTTTTACCATCTTGATCTTGTTGAAAATGATCCATACTATAAACTGAACACTAATAGTTAAAAGCAATTTAATTGTCCAGTGTATGTATATATACTGGAAAATATATATTACAATATATATATATATATATATACAGATATATATATACTATAATATAGTGGATAAGATAGATTGATACTCAAATAAAATAACACAAATTTGAACGGATTCTCGAAAAACCAGTACGAATGCTAAAATACTAAATATTAGTTGTTAAAATGACTAAATCCTTTGTTGAATCAGTACGATAATGGAAATAAGAAGTTTGTATACCTATAGCCAAGTACTTGAAGTAAAAGAATTGAAAAGAAACAGACCAAAAGGAAACAAAATCTAACAAGGTACAAGAGATTAGGAAAAGATAATGGAAAATAAAAAAGACAATACGACGAAAAAGAGACCAACTAGAGTTTGAATAAATAGATGAAGAACGTTAGCGAATGAGGCTATAGTGGCTATTAATAATAATTTACAATATATTTTTTAAAAACGAAAAAGGTATTGCGTAGTTAAATCTGATTTTTTTTTTTTGAGTGCATGCATGCCCGGCAACTTTTAAAATTGCATATACTATTTACACACTGTGGTCACATAAATTTACATGAATTACACTCGTTATATTACTTATATTTGCTCTTAACCTGTCCCCATACTGGTCAATTATAATAAAACTGTATTATTATTGGGTGAACACTAACGACTTGTCAATTTTAATATAAATTCGCTGCTAACCCCTCCCATGGTGGTCGTTTCTTTTTCTCAGACTGCAACTTCATCCAATTCCTGCTACTAAGAGGGAATTTATTCATGATCATTCAAGATGTATTTCATCTTCTTCTGAATCCAAACGTCAATGTTTTTATAATGATTTATTTCTGGCGGTTGCTCTTTTGTCCGTTCCTTCAAATGATGTTGTTCCTAATAGCTTTGATGAAGCCATGGTGTCTTCTCATTCTGCACTATGGAAAGCTGCCATGCATAAAGAGCTACAATCCCAATATTCAAATAATACTTGGGAACTTGTTGATTTACCTGTTGGAAAAAGAGCCATCGGATGTCGTTGGGTGTTTGCTATTAAAGATTCGACTTCTCCACCTACCTATAAGGCACGGTTGGTAGCTCAAGGTTTTCGTCAAGTGTATGGTTTGGATTATGTTGAAACTTTCAGCCCAGTTATTAGGTATGATAGCGTGAGAATTTTGGTTTCCCTTGCTGCTCAGTTCAAACACGCAAAATTTATTAATGGGCTTTAGTACTGATCTTGCTGCTTATTTTGAAAGCGGTGATACTATGGTCGAAGGTCTTACTGAAGATCAAATTGCTCAACTAGTGTTTTGGCTAGATAGAGCAATTACTGTTGTGCTTCATAATACTGTGTCACGTGAAGCTATGGATTTAGTTTTAGTTTCTGGTGAAAGTGGCCGTGCTTTATTAATGAGAATTCAAGAGCGTTTTTCTCATATGAGTGCTAGGGCTTTATTTAATGAAGCAAAGAAATTTTCTCTTAATGCTGGTACTCCTGCTGAAACAATCAAATTTCTCAAAGATTTCAACAACAATTGCATGGCACGCTTAACTATGGGTGAATTTTTCGGGCTTGTTTTTCTTAACAGTGTTAACAATTCCGAGGCTGAACGTCGGGTTTTGGAATCAGCTAGCTCAAATCTTGATTTTTTGAACATGTATCCGAAAATTCAGGATCTTTTGACTTCTTCTCATGGCTACGATAATATTGCTGCAGCTGCTAATA